>CAJNDS010000073.1:125000-238814 GCA_905221605.1 Symbiodinium natans
AGCGTCCCGCAACACAGAGAATGACCACACAGCTCCAATGTAAGCTAAGCTCCAAAAGCAAAAGCTGCTCCACGATCCATGTTGGCACTCCTCCACCATGTCATCTTATCATTGTTTCAAAACGCTGCTCACTCTGGAATAGAGAATAGCGAAAGACATCGCTCAAGCCCTCTCACTGCAGCACGGTGCAGCGCGAAAGCATGAGTCTTACAAAGCAGACCTCAAGCAAAACAGTCACTGCAGCACCACAAAAATTCCCCCTTACTCAAACACTTCAACACTCTCTCAAACGTGCCTTGTTGCAAACAGAATGCTTCACATCATTCACGACTCCATGCACAAGTCCAACAAGCGAAAATCAACTGCAAAGCACAACATCCGGACTCTTGCTCACAAGTTGAGGAAAAACATGCGCATAACTCTTGTGCACTCAGGAAAAAGAGCACATGGGATTGTGCTCAGGGAAGAACTATAGCCCAACAGCCACAGGTTCTTGTTCTTTAGGATGCCACGAGCACACGGAAAAACAGATTGAAAACGCGCGCTACCATATTCATATGATAAATGTTTAAAGCAAGGCCAGTATGGCACGGTGGTGGCTCATTCCTGTGGCATCAGCACAAGACTGCGAAAGCAACAACCAGCAACGGTCCGGTGCCAATAGTAGCACAAGCCGCAGCTGCAACGGCTGCAAGCCGGTCGACTGATGCTCTCACATATCCACAAGCAGTATCGCCAGGCTTGAAAGCGCGGTGAAATCTATAAGGAATGCAGCTTACTTTTAAGCTGCGGCCTGTGAAGTATCAAGGCCCTGCTCGTTCCAAAACCCAGTTCACGATATGCCCCGAATGAAGATCGCGAACACTCTCCACTGTGTACGTGCCCGCCACACCTGTGCGGTCTTTTGCGTTGCGGTCCAGGTTCGCTGCCGTGAGGACATGTCCCCAGTGCAGATCAGTGAGATCGACAGGCGCGTTGTAGCGAAGATTCGCCTTCTTCCACTGCTGCTGTTTGCTACCGGACCTGAAGACATCATACCCGGTATTCCCGCTTGTACAAGCACACAAGTAGGAGTCTGAACCCGCCAGCGACAGTCGAATGAACTCTTCGCTCATGTTGGCATGAACTTTGAACACAGCACGCCCATGTTGTGGCCCGACCACCGCAAACTTGGCATAACTTTTCCACAGCCATAGATCCCTTCCATCCACTTTGATGTAGACACTGTCACCATTTTGCAAGGCGGCCGCGTGCATGGAAGTTTCCTGGCATCATGTTGTTAGTCTTCAGAAATTGATGCTGATCTAGTGGAAGGACCAATGATCCTACAAGTGCTCAAACCATCGAGGGCCTGTCGGTCTCGCTGCAGATCGTAGACAAAGCACGATTTGGCAGATGAAACAAACAGCAGTTCTGGAGATCAGGTAGGCACATGAAAGCAGTCAAGGGAGTAAAGGGCGGAGGCAAAGACCAGCTGAGGAAATGCAACAAGTTGACTAAGTTGACATATTCCGAACTTTCCCACCGCGCCTTCTGTCCAGGACCCCTTGCGATGCTGTACCCTCCAACAAGGGCCTCGGCGATTTAGAAAGTGTACGTTTTATGGCAGGCCAGGATTTTCAGGACCTTCCTGTCTGCAACTGAATACAGTGGTGCAACAAGTGGGCTTTCTCAGAGTCCCAACTGCTTAAAACTAGAGTCTCTACACCAGGTTTGAAAGTGAGAAGACGTCCTTACTCACATTTAAGCTGTGAATGAACAAGGCGCTGCTCGTTCCAAAACCCACTTCACGATATGCCCCGAATGAAGATTGCGAACACTCTCCACTCTGTACGTGCCCGCCACACCTGTGTAGCCTGTTGCGTTGCGGTCCAGGTTCGCTGCCGTGCGGACATGTCCCCAGTGCAGATCAGTGAGATCGACAGGCGCGTTGTAGCGAAGATTCGCCTTCTTCCACTGCTGCTGTTTGCTACCGGACCTGAAGACATCATACCCGGTATTACCGCTTGTACAAGCACACAAGTAGGAGTCTGAATCTGCCAGCGACAGTCGAATGAACTCTTCGCTCATGTTGGCATGAACTTTGAACACAGCACGCCCATGTTGTGGCCCGACCACCGCGTTTTCGGCATAACTTTTCCACAGCCATAGATCCCTTCCGTCCACTTTGATGTAGACACTGTCACCATTTTGCAAGGCGGCCACGTGCATGGAAGTTTCCTGGCATCATGTTGTTAGTCTTCAGAAATTCATGCTGGTCTAGTGGAAGGACCAATGATCCTACAAGTGCTCAAACCATCGAGGGCCTGTCGGTCTCGCTGCAGATCGTAGACAAAGCACGATTTGGCGGATGAAACAAACAGCAGTTCTGGAGATCAGGTAGGCACATGAAAGCAGTCAAGGGAGTAAAGGGCGGAGGCAAAGACCAGCTGAGGAAATGCAACAAGTTGACTAAGTTGACATATTCCGAACTTTCCCCCCGCGCCTTCTGTCCTGGATTGCTTGCGACGCTGACTTTTTTAGCAAGGTCCTAAGTGGGCTTTCTCAGAGTCTCAGAACTGCTTGAACTAGAGTCTCTACACCGAAGACCTGATCAGTTGAAATCGCAAGCCACGCACGAATCTAATGCAAACATATGCATATCCGACACCCTGCCTCGAACTGCTCTCGAGGGCCATGCAGCACTTTCGCGATGTGGGCAGCTATCCAGTGTGCATCCTTGCCCTGGCAGTCCATGTGGACCTTGGTTGGTAGGAATACAGAGCTGAGCAACCCGTCGACCAAGTCGGCATTCTCATCGCGGGGACAGTCAGCGTAGGGCTCCGGTGGCCACATGTCGCACATTTTCAACGGGAGGATATCGATCCCATACACGTGCGCAAACTTGAGCTCATGATGTGAGGAACACACGCTCTTCGTGACCGCACCATAGTGCGAAGTGCACACGGAGAGCAACACGCCCTTGTTGAATTTGAGCTTTCCAAGATATTCCTCGGTAAGGGTTCCGAAGTCAGCACCCACTGGTGCATCCACCATTAAAACCGGGTAGTTCTTGTTCTTGAGGATTTTGTGGACTTCCCGGAACAGCCTCTCCGGCTCCTCCCCGTCGAATCTTGCCGAAAACATCCCGACACGAGCTGCCGTGCCATCAGGCAAATCCTCGGCGACATGCTCCTGGCCCGAAGCTAGCGAGCTGCTGATGAAACCCAAGCACTCCACGTTCCCCCGACCTGTGACCTGGACACGCTCGAACTTCCTGCCGCAAGGAGGGCTTCAGCCATCGCTTCGCACCTGTTCAGCCAACAGCAATGATGGCAGCTTCGGCTTGTGCATTCAATATCAGTTGGATCCAACGTCACGTGACTGCGGAGGTTGGTGCGGCCGAGGCAGAGGCGCTCGCAAGGAATCCAAACGTCGAGGACAATCTGCAACTCCGATGGGCTAACTGCAAGCTGGAGCCAAGCTTCGAGGCTCCGACAAGATGGAGACCGCCGCGGCTTATCCTAAGACCAAAAAAAGTGTTCGCTGTAAGAATCGCGCAGAAATGCCATCCTGCAGGTCCGGGGTTCTTCGGGTTTCGCCCTTCGTTTTCATCCCGGACCTCCAACAAGCCCTTTCAGCACGAATCTTTTCGGCGGATCTCTCCGCTTTTTTTGGCCTAAAGGGCAATTTGTTTTGAGTCTCTCGGTTTGCTGCTTTATCTTTGTTTCGACTTTGATTTGCATTAGAAGTACAAGAATTCAATAGCTCTAAAGGGTCAACAGGGTCTTTACTTAAGAAAGAGTATGGGTGCCGGCTTGTTTTGCGTGGTAAATCGCGATGAACACTGGTTATGCGGATTTTCGTTTTTCCTGCCAGCTACACTTTCTATGCTACCCGATGCTACCCACGCTACCCATTGTTCATGATTTCCGCTGGCTATATTCCTTGGGATGGAAGCTCAGCACAGTTGAAGACCTGCTCTTCTAAAGGCGAGCCTCGGACATCTGGTCATCGAAAGAACGTAAGATTGTTGTGGCTGTGATTGCTTGCTGCTTGAAGTTTTTATTGTGTGAGGCCTGTTGTTTAGTGGTTATGTCAAGAAATGGCCTCTGTGCTGCCAGTATAGGGTTTAGGGTTTAGGGGTTTCTGTTGGGTTTAGGGTTTTAGGGACGATCAGACCTATAGGAGGTCCCCCTTAGGTCCGAAGGCTCGGACTTAGCAGGGAAGTTGCTAGAAGGGAGGAATGGTGTAAGTTCACAGCTACACATTCGTCCGTTACGAATGCACCTTAGGTTAAGAGTGGAAACCAAGCACTGCACGCTTTCTTTTTCACATTGGCGGAAAGCAGATCCCGATCGGCTGCAGCTAGGAAGCACCGGACAAGCAAGCCGGGCAGAAGAAATGCTGGACCGGAGTACGGCGAGCCAGGACCCACAGGTAGAGTGGACACAAGCGATATAAAATGCCAACCTTGAACATGGCGGAATGACGGTATGGCCTGGCATGACAAGGGAAGTGCAAGGATTGGCTCAATGATTCACCTGTTCAAGCAGGATGGCTGGCGCACGGGCTAAGGATACTCAAGGAAAGCAAGAGACAGCGATCCGTCGCGTTTGAGTACGGCCGTAGCCCACCCAGATAAAATGGGCTTGAGCCGCAACCACTCATTCTGACGCTGGGGATCCTGAAGTTACTTGAGCTCATGTGCACATGAACGCCCATGTGAAGCAAGATCGGGCTTCCTACCATGGCCAGACATAGCTACAGGGAGAGTGGGAGGAGAGTTGCAGGGTCCTTGCCCATAGCCAAGCCTCGTGTGGCATGACACGCAACAGTGAGCAAACCCGGAACCACCCGTACCTGTGCTTCAGGAGTGCAGAAATCAACACTTGGGTCCACTTAGTGGGCAAGCCGCAAGAAGAGCGTACAGTGAAGCAATTGGAACCACTGAACGGGGCCTCGCCCTTGAGGATGCTCTCTTTCCATCCATGGCAGCTAATACCCTCATTCACCTTTGGGAGGCAGAATTCTCTGATCTAACAAAACAGCAGCTTCGCCTGTCCAAAGGACGGCTCTGGGTTTGTTTGGCGTGGCGCGATTGTAGGGAAGGAGTTGGCAAAGTAGTCTCGCTATTGTGTCCTCCGACCCTACTTCACGCAGGTACACTCATTGAGGTGATCAACACTTGGGAGAGAGAAATCGGTGTCAACCCGCCGGTGACGAAACCGACCTTCGCAGGCCAAAAGAACCTGCAGGCGGTGTTGGATATCTGTGTAGCAGCCACCACTGATTGTATCTCTGCACGTTTTTTGCAGCCGGGACGCGTGCAACATGGCGCACGTTGACAGCCTACCGTCCTCGGTGAGCACGGTCGTGACCCACCCTATTTAACTTGAGCCGAAATTTCGTCGCCACCATATTCACAATGCCCATATCTGCCTGCGCGGGTTAGCAACCGTGGCGACTTTCCTGCGCTTGGTTTCCCTCTGTACTTCAATGTCCAAAATGTCGAAAATTTCAAGGTGAAGACTTTTAGAAGGGCGCTGGGAGGGTCGACGTCTTGAGTCGGGTAGCGCGGGGTTGCCACAAGCGACTCCTTGGTGGTGTAGTTGGGGAAGCGTTTCCTCGAAAGCCGTTTTGATTTTCGTAACCTCAAAAACTCGGTTTACATCCGACAGGATTTCATGCGGAATAGGCCCATCCAAGATGCCCTGGGAAATGTCAAGGAGGTCAGCAATGGCACCTTAAACTCCTTCTAGGAAAGGAGGGATGGCACCCTCATGCCTAACATAAATGCCATCATGTACCCACAAAAGAGATCCTGCGCAGAAGGGGAGCATAGCTACTATGCCCTGCCGCATGACTTTGCTCTCTGCCGCTTCAAGGGTGAAAGTAACCCAATTCCTATCAGTAACTCGCTCGTCAACCGCATAGAAAGGGAGCCCATATTCTATGAGTTCCTTGAGGGTTCTTCTGGCTTGGCTGAGCTGGTTCAATAAATGCCTTAATTCAGGCGCTATGGCAAAGGCTACAACGCTACCTTCAAAAGCATGACGCAAGAAGGCAGTGGAGTCCATTCCAACTGCACTTTGCAGGAGGTGCTTGGGCAGCACACTTTGTGCTTGGCTCAGAGTAGTACGAAAGATCTCACGCGCCTCGCTTAACGGTGCAAGGGGTTGGTGACGTCTTGAGGCGCAGGCGAGCATCCGAAGGAGGGTATAATGAGAACCTTTCATATCGATGTCATAAGCACTGGGGCCCAGGGCAAGGAGGCGAATCTGCTTATTGCTCGTGTCGGATTGCACACGTATACAGGACCAAACCAGGCCAAGGCCAAGTGGTTTGGCAATATTGGATCAGCAGCTCTCTCTGCCCTCTGCCAAAAGAGATTGTCTCAGCCGCTGCGGTAAGATCTGTGATGATCTGTGCGTGCTTGTTGTTTCCATTCCTGCGGCAGCACGATAATGGGTGGAAAGGTGTTGGTATTCACCTCCATGTCTGACCTACCTTCGTTATTGTTGAAGAAGACATTTTCTTGTCGCCCCAGGTCCAACCTGAGGCTGTCAGCTGCTAGGCCTGCAAATGATCAGCGACTCGGTTGCCTGCCCTAGGCACATAGGACCCGTGAACTTTGACAGATGTTTGCGAAAGGGCTTGCCATATGGCATCTAGCTTCCGCACAAGATCATCCCTACGCAAACGGTTGGTTCCCGCAAAGTGCTTTATGATGGTTAAGCAGTCGCCCTGAATGATGACCTCAGAGATATTTCTGGACGTGGCGCAGTGGAGCAACTTTACAATGGTTTCATGAGCCGCATAGATTTCCGCATACGTGGAGTCTTGACATGGTTGCAACGGAACAGCGATGGTTTCTAATATGATTGGAACAGGCCCAGGGGCCACACCACTCCACCAGCACCTCCAATACTTTCTTTGGCGTGGCAACTGCCGTCAAATTGGGCGACCAAGTGTGTTTCCTGCACGGGTTTAAGCTCCACAGTGCGGTCAGGGCAGGAATTGGCCTAACGGCTGTGACCTGGAGGTGCAAACCATTCCCAAGCGAAGGGCCAAGGGTGGTCCAGGCACAACCCCCCCTGCGAAGCGCCAGAGGGGGGGGGGTTGAGAACTAGGAGAAAAGGGAGGATTTGTCTTGCCGATATGACGGAAGAGTGAACAAGTGCGGGCCGACTGAAACGTCCAAAACTCGAAAGAGTAGGCGTTGGGCTTTCTCCTAACCGACCGCCCCTCCACTCCTCCTCCTCCCCCCCCTCGAGCATCATGGTTACAACTCGTTTGGTCCGCTTTGCTACCCAAACATCGCTTGTACCCTAGCTGCTCGAAATTCCAACGTTTGAAAACCCGAAGGGTTTACAACTATACAAGGGAAGAAGGGGAGCCCCAATCAATGGAAACTGAACGCCACAAGACTGTCAAGCAAAAGCACACGCGAAGCTTGGTTTTGGACGCATCGGCCCGGGAGCTCAGAACTCGGCGTCATTCTCGAAGAATGCACCGAACGTGGCACTACTCGTGTGAGTGGCCGAAGACATCCTCTGGATCAGCCCCCTTCAAAGACGAAGGCCACCACCTCAATGGGATTTTTCAAAACGAGGCCCTGTTGCGATGCCTGAAGCTGAAAGGGATTTTGCATCCAACAGGGCCTCACTGAAATTGCCATAGGCCAACAACGGCCTTAGCACAGAAAGGTCAATCTCCGACCACTGACATTTTAAGCGCAAATCTGGGTTGAAACCTTCCAGGCGATTTTTTGTGATGTTGTCAGCCTCTACGTTCGCATCCCGAGGTCTCCAACTCAAAAGACATCTGATTCCCATCACATCGCAGCTGCACTCATACTGCATCAAAACGAACATCAACGGAACCTTGGTGGTGAGCATACGTTGAGTTACGGCCTCAGTGGCACGGTTGTCTGTGCCCCCCGCAAAGGTCGCCTTCAAACAGCCTGGACATTGCCATAGCGAGCCGAACTCTCGACGTAGCAGATGTCGCGCAACCAGCGAAGAGAGGAGCTCCGCTGAGGTGCTTGCCCAAGTGCTGGTACCTTCCCTGAAGAGCCACGGAACTTCACTCGGACCTAGGGCCCTAGAGTCAGCTGAAATCAGGGAGCTTTCGCGGACTCTCCACCAAGATGCAAGAACCATCCTCCTAGCACCACCTGGTCCTCATCGCAAGCGGCGTCCGTCCGGAACAGCTCGCCCAGGTCCCTTTCGTTTACCCCGGCCGGATAAGTATGCACGCCCGCCTTCAACCGGTCCACGATGAACTTCAAGGTGCACCTGACGAGGTTGGGTAAGGCCAACACGGCCCCTTTCGGGACTGCCGCCAGCCAGGCGTAACCAGGGGTCAGAAAAGGTTTTATCCACACCAGCGCTTGAGACATGAAACCCAAACGTCCATGCAGCTCGTGGTATCTACGGACATCTACGAGCCATCCCTTGCCCTCGATGGATCCAATACTCGGGACAATCCAGGCACAGCGTTTCTCGGAGATGCCGAGGTGAAAAAGGGTGTAGTCGACCCAGTATCCGACCCAGTCCAGCTCAAGTCCGCCCTGCCATTTTTTCTCCGAAAAGGGGGTGCCCTGCCCACACATGAAGGCCAACATCATCCAGATATTGAGTTAGCGGTCTCGGCCCGCACTCAACAAGTGAAGATCATCCGCGTAGATCAGCATGAAGACAAAGGCTTGCAGCATCACTCTGAAAGAAAGTCTTCCAACCAGCCCGATCAACCTGGAGAACCGGAAGGCAGCAGAGGCCACCCCAAAGGTCCCTGTCCTGTTCAGCCAGACCACCGGGGAACTTGAGTGCGTCTTGCAAGCCAGTACCCCCAGTGCTCAGAATGATGGAGGTACCTCCTGTGCGCCTTGGACACATCCCCCACGAGGCCGAAGTAAACCTTCTCCTCCGTGACAACCCCAAGCTTCTGCAAGGCCGACCTCCCTCGAACCAGGAGATTCCAATCTGTCCCTCACGACGATCTCATTATTCACCCGGACTCCATGGGTACCGTCATGGACGACCCAAAAGTCCTGGTCTTGTTTGGGAATGACAGCTTGCGCAGCAATCCTGAGGGCCTCGCCAGGATAGCGCCTCTGGGCTTCGGCCACCGACAGGGGAAACATACGCCCCTCCAGCTCCTCCTTTTCAAAAGCGGGCTGCAAAGCCTTTGCTACTTCAGGGCCGTCCTTGTAGTTCTTCATCTCCGGCTCCCACAAAGAGTCGTCATACTTCTGACCTTTCACCCGCCTTCGATACACTTGCGGGCGCGGACCGAGAGGTCGAGTATGTCCCACTTCAACCCCATTGCAAAAACAGAATTTCCCATGCTCCAGTACCTCGAAGTCCGGGTCCTCCAGCAGCTGCAACGTCTGTGACATAGCCCTCAGGAAGAAAGGCTGATTCGGAACAAGCTCATGCGCGCGTATCGGATCGGTCAGCATGTTGAACCAATCCCCCCGCAGCTCCTCCATCACCTCCTTCGAGAAGAGGGGCCCACTCCAACGACCAGTCGCAAGACGAAATGTCGACCTCGCCAACTCACAAACCGACGCACCATGTCCCGAAGTTCCTCCGTCCTCGCCTCCTGTGAAAGACGAAGGCCCCTGTTCATCGGCTTCCACCGCCCGGGGAACAGCGACCGAAGCCATCCACGAACTCGTCCTTGTTGCCGGCAAAAGTCGCCCACCAGCGGTGGACCTTCGCACCCGGACCGGACCTCATGAAAGGGAAGATCCCACCTCCTCTTCCAGCGTAGTTCCGCACGGTTCTTCAGCAGGTCTCTTTCTTGTTCAATCCTGGAAGCCGGAAACCCAGAAACAAAAGCCTCTCCCTGTCCTCCTGCTTCAAGAGACCGTCTTGAGAAATCGAATACCATGCCAGGACCAGCCTGCAGCCGACCCAAGGCTCCGTGGAATGCCATAGATGGGGATCGAAGACAATCTACAAATGGAACCCCTGAACTGTTCGCCTCCAATCACACGTAGTTCACTGCCGCCATCGCACTGAAGCCAAACCTCCCCTCCTTTGAAGGAGGAGCAAGCCAGAAGGAGGTTGTCATAATTTCTGTGAGGGGGCTGCTGAAGATCCCTAAATAAGGCCATCGAGGTGAAGGCCCCGTCCCGGAATTTGGTCGTCAGCAGTCTCGTCAGAAGTTCTGTCGCACAAGGAAAACCAACCGTATTGCGCCTCAAGCCGACCTTCCCATGACGCTGATAAGCCCCCGTAGTGAAAGACCTCTGGCCTGGGATCCTCACAAGGGAGTCGCGAACCCGGTCCTCGTCGACTAGAAGGTTTGAAAGATTCAGCAGCTGGGCCTCATTGACTGTACCTTCCGCCAAACACTGCGCTGCCAAAACCTCCGACTCCACATCTTCAGCCGCTGGTCCCGAAGTGTCCAACGGAGCCGTGCTTCCTCCCCCATCGAAGACGGAGAAGACCCACTTGGCAATGGCTTCACAAAGGTCCGCAGGGTAGGCAGCTGCCAAAGTGGCACGCCAACCCCCATTTGGATGCTCACCGAGCAGCGAAGCATGGCGTCGGTGTCCACAAAAGCGAGGAAGAGGACCCAGGTAACGCTCATCAGCGTCAAAGCGTGGAGGGCCCATAAAGGCCATGCAGCGTGTAGACGACAGAAAACGTGTGGGCTTGGGGAAGTCCGCACCATAAGCACACTGAAAAATGGCAAAGCAGGACGCACGCTCATGACTCTGTAGCGCAGTACTCGGGGTGCTCCAAGAGGAAATCAGCGGAAGCGTCCAAGGCAGCATTGCAAGCATCGAAGGAGAACTGAACAAACTGATTTCCCTGCGAAGCCAAGGCACGAAGTTGGTCCGAAAGCCAAGGAAAACCAAAAGGAAACAACCTAGACGAACAGGCTTTGACCCCGATTCCCTAATAAAAGAGGTTACTACCCTTGGCACTTCGCACCTCATTGATGGCAGAGTGGTAGAGCTTCTCACCAACCAAGCTTCCCTGCCCGAACCCATTGAAATGAACACGCACCCTCTTAGAGACGTGTGGGTTAAAGTGAAGGGAGCCTGGATCCAGACTGAGGAAGCGGTTGCCTGGGAAGAACTCAAGAAGATGGATAAACCCATTGATCCTAAAGCCGAAGCGTGCCTTGTTGTCTATCGCAGGTCCACCATGGACTCTAGACGCCACGCTGACGCGGAGGCTTTCATGCACCGCGAGATTGAAGGCATTAGGAATGCGGGGGGTCGGTCCTCGGAAGAGCTTGCACCTAAGGGATCTGACAAGGACATTGGACTTGTGGTTTCAGTGCCTCATTCTTTTTTTTTGGGCACATCTGCAATCAGCCTCACGAGCCTCCTGCTAAGTCGACAAGTACCAGTCAGCACTGGTCAAATCATGCAAAGGGAACGGGGAAAAGTTGCTGTTGGGACATCACGTCACAGGCCAGGAGATATGCCATCCCAGCATGGAACAATAGAAGCGAGCGGCTTAACTTTGACACAGCGGTCTAAGGAAGCTATGTCACCAGAGACCCGAAGAACCCAAGCCAAGACCTTAGAATGATTGTTAAACTGTCTCGAACAAGTGAGTCCGGACTGATTTCCGAACCCGAATGACTTCATGTGTCTAATACCTACAATGTGTTCAGCAGCGACACCATGTTTGGCCAAAATTTGTAGAAAGACATCTTTGAATCTGCGAACAAATACTCCAACAGTCATCTCGTGATCACATATCCCTGCAAACAGGCCATATGTCGCCACAAATTCAACTGCGAGGGCCACCCACGTGGTCCTATCCAGTGTATGCTTAGTCCCCCACTTCCATCGGCCATCAGCAATAAAGGCGGAAAAAGCCGAAAGCGCATCATTGGAGATAGGAGCCCTCTTAATTTTAACAATGCCACAGTGCACCTGTTGAAGGGGAGGACTAAGAATACCGTTGAAAAAGACCACTCTTCGGAAGGCTGGATGGAGCGACCACAACCTCTCAGAGATCGAACTGTCGAAATTTTGCTGACGTGTAACCGCATTTAAGAACACTTGCTCCAACCTGCCGACATGCATAACGCAACAGGACTGTCTGCAGTTTGGTTTGCTCTTGCCCGTTACACGCTTAGCAGGGCGACAGGTACACGTACACGATAACTTCGCATTGCTGAAAGGTTGCAAGGCCCTATCATTACAAAGATCGGGGGCAATATCAAACTGCGACATATCTTTACGCGCAAGCAAGGTTGCCACAGCATGCGTTTGAATGTCGACTGCTCGATATATGAAAGGCTTGAGCTCCTGCAGGTTTGCCAAGAAAGCTTCACGGGCTTTTTGTTTGGCACTTCTATCAGCAAGAGCATTTCCACGCGTCAAGTGCGAAGGTTGCCCCGTGTATCCACTTGGCACATGAGCTTTCACCTTGATGAACTTGATATCGCAATCAAGCCTTTTGTGAACCTCATCAAGAAACGCGGCCCACAAGTCAAAATTATCGTAGTTTAGAATATCCTCGCGTCGATATCCATGTTGCTTGAGAGAGGTTGCCCTATTAACAACAGCTGCACAGTCGCTGACAAGCGTAACCGGCCCACAAGTGAGTTTCAGCGCCAACACAGCTGCATATAGCTCAGCACGTTGAGATGTGAGATCTCTTCCAGGAAGAGTCACCGCGATGTCCAACTTATCTGGAATTACAACGGCACAAGCGGCGGCACGTAAAGCTGCCCAGTTTTCATGGTAAGCAGATCCATCCAGAAAAATCGGCTCATCCACTGTGAAGGTCTCTGATATCTCCGGAAACTGAAGCAAAGAGTCATGGAACCTGCCTACTTTGTAGACTTCATGGGGGGCGAAAAACACTCCAGCAGTCCACGAAACTGCATCTTCATGACCCCTGATAGGTCTGGTGTTCGCATATAACGGGCACTCCATGAACAGGTGCTGATGAGTTTCAGCGCATTCTTTGCACCAGCATTCATCTGTGTGGGCCATGTCTGCTGCTTTGAGTCGCGGTCCTGTAAACACACCACCTGTCATAAGCAAGTCCAAAATGGCGCGGGTGTGGGCATGATTTGAAGGCAGTCGTTGTAGGAAGGGCTTTAAGAACTCAAAGTCCTTGTCGGATCGAAAATCTGAGTCTGCAAGAAATCTGGTCAAGAATATGTCAATATCTGAGATGTTTGATGAAAGTTGGCAGTCATGCCGACATGATACTTTTCGAAGAAGATACGTCCGGACTGCAACTCCGAGCTCATCCTTGAAGTGTTGAGAGCTTCCCGCTGCTAAGCAGATTTCTCCGCGCTGCGGGGTAAGGACAACAAAGTTTTCCGCATCAAGAATGGACCATCGCAGGTCCTGACATAGAAAGGCAAAGACGGCTGCTACACCATTGCTAGTCTGTTGCACTTTGCCGGCCAGACCCTGAGCATTAGCAAGAACCCGCACTGCAAGACCGGGATGCTTCCGAATCATCTTTCTAAGCTTGCAAAATGAGTGCAGAGCCCACTTACCAAAAGGGTCGAGAAAGGGGTCAGCACGGGTAGCCATACTCAAAAAGGGGCACCGAACAGGGTTCTTCTTAAATAAACAAGCCACAACAGCACGGCAATCTTTCGCAGCATCTGGCATGCCTTTGCAGCTCGTTCGTTTTGGATAGAGACGCTGCCTTTGAGCCTGCAAGACTGAGTATAACCCAAGGACTTGACTGTTTTCTTACGGCGAAAGCTCTGACGGCCTACTTCTCTAAGAAAACGGTCAGCTTTGGCTTGGCGCTTCGTCAACAATGTCGTTTTTTCGGGGTTCAGGACTTGTCCAATACTCTGATCGAACTGCTCAACACAGCTTAAAGCATTAGCTAACTCACCTCTGTTGTTTTCTGGGGTCCAAAACTTAGCATCGTCAATGAAAGACCGAAACGAAATCGAGGGACAGACATTGTTCAGCACAGTAGCGAACACCGCATACGCAGAGTTGATCATAACAATGGACACGCTACACCCTTGCACTGCAGAGTTGCTTGCAAGAACCCGCCTACCAAAAGCGCTACCTAATTTAAAAAACTTCGTCTGATTCGAGTAGAAACCAAGCGCGGCCCGATAAACATGTTCAGGCAACCCAAGACGTCTAGCAATCCCTAAGGACACTTGAGGGATAACTAAGTCAAAGCACTTGAACCGATCTAGAAACAGAGCCATGGTATCTGAATGGTCATTATGAAGGTCCATGGACAATAACCATTCTGAATCGTCTCCACTGCGTGCAGATATTCCACCGATCAAACTTGGAGGAAAGACAGCGGCCTGCCACTGCATCAAACGCCGAAATCGCAAAGATGACCAAAGTGAGTAAATGACCGAAGCAATACCGATGCACCTAATATTTTTAGGCGAAGACATATCAACACCTTTAGAGATAGAGGCAATGCTAACCAGGCGAAGCGCCGCTGGCCATACACCGGTAGCTTCAGCAACTTTCATAACAAGAGCAAACGGAATCCACCCAGAAGGAGGTAAATGCTGAAGTTCTGCAACCTTCCATCCGTCAAGGCCGGACGCCTTGCAACTACTCTTCTTTTTGAACATCTTGAACAAATCTACGTGATGGATTGCCGGAATATCAGCATCAGTTGCGATTTTATCCATGGCTTCATGATATTTCTCATAGAATTCAGCCTCCATTTGATCAACATCCTTATCCGCATGAAAGTTGTAGATTGTCTCCATGTGCTCTGAAATCATCTCAAGCATTTCGTTGGGATCAGATGTGATGCTACCATCTTCTCTACGAAAAAACCTAGGTTGACCTACACGCTCACCTTTAAGCCATCTATGAACCCGGGACCGGTTACCTCTAGCAGATAACTTAATCTTGTGCTTCCATTGATCAATTAGCTCTTGACTCCGAACCGTTTCACAAGCCTCAAGTTTTCTTATCAACTCCTCTTGAAGTGAAGTACAGGAGGCCTGCAATTCTAGGGACGAAGACGCGTTGAGTGACGCACTCACGCCACATTTCGCAGCTACTTTGGAGGCATTGAAGATAGTCGCAAAGAGCTGAGAGGTCCACTCAGGAGAAACACTCTGGTGCCATACTTTGGCTTTGTTGCGGATCTCATGGATTAGCTTTAGGGCAGTAGTGAAATTACATCGAGCACGCTTGCGCTTTCCATCCTTAAACAGCGGAGCCTGCCGGAACTCAGGAATACTGCCTCTAGTTGAGGGAACAGAATTGTCGGCAACTGTGTTGATCATGCTAGTGACTGCTTCACAAGCTGTGGCCCATAGTGCCTCTACATCAAGACGTTCAGCATGCTGTAGTAGGGAAGGCAAGTATGCTTCAAGTAGTGGTTTGACGATTGCATCACGGCTCTCCCATTCGCAATCTTTACGGGGTAGGGCACCAAATGACCACTTGGGACTAGGCTTGACAACCAAGATGTTGGTTCGAAAGGACTCAAGATTGAGGGTAATTGCTGTCGGCGAGTGATTGGGGAAGCCTGTATCCCGAAGTACCGACGCAGATTGAAAAAGAGGTAAGGCATACCTGTTAAGCAAGAAATAATCAATCCTAGTCTTTCCAAGCCCTGTATTGAGATGAGATGAGCCAGATTTTTGAAAGGTGTGCTCCACTTGCAATCCTAGGACATGTTGTTGTTCAGCGTAAACATCAAACCACTCATCAGCAATAAAGGAGTTGACAATAGACGTGTTGGCCTCTGGTGGGCTTTGGAAGTCACCGCACAACAGAATAGGCTGACGACCAAGGGATGCTGCAAAGTTGAAAACATGGTCCATCAGATCATTCCTCTCAGCGGCTGCAGCTGCCCCGGTAGGCAAGTAAAGATTAAACACGTAAACCCCAAAGCACCCAACAGAAACCCAAACTGCTTGGCAACATTCGTGTATAGAGGGGAAGGAATCGGGAATGGAAACCGGGACAGTGGTACAACTAGGCTTCGAAACGATGGCTAAGCCACCAGTGGGTTGGCGGTATTTCGCCAACTTTCCTCGAAGTCTCCGAGTGCTAGGCTGAGGCCCAGCATTTAACTTCCATCCCTTTTTCTCAAACCGTCGCGTCATGTTGGAAACTTTCGAAAGTGGGATTCTGCTTTCCTGCAGGAAAATACAACTTGCGCCGCCCTCAGTGCTAACATGAGCATCAAAAGTGGCGATGCGCTCAAAATGCTTGACACATGAAGTCACATTTGCTGATACCAGAGTAAGAGGCCCTTCACCTTTGAAACCCTTACACGGAACAAACACATCCCACAACACTGGGTCAGGAGAGGTACGAGACAGGATATCAGAGTCGCCAAAATAAGTCCCGGAACAGCAACAAAACAGCCCACGGATGGGCTCACACGCTTCAAACGGCGCTTTGCACCAGCAACCAAAGTGTTTATCAACACTCTGGATCTGAGAATAACAAATTATGTCGCGTCGATTCACGCTTTCAAGACATGTGTCTGCGCAATGGCCCCCGGCATCAACGCTTCGGTGATAAGGGGAGATTAAAAGACATGCGAAAGAGGGGCAACAAGAACAGGAGATGAACAGCGCCATTGCGACAGCCGAAGTTTTAGTTCTCAAAACTCGTCTCACCCTAGCCCGCTTAACCTTGGACTGAATCAGACCATAGGGATAACAGCAATAAACAGCTGAAACGACCAGCAACAGCCCAAGCAGCCAAATTTTAACGTGTAAAGTGATAGCGAACAACCAAGCGTACGCAAGTACCACACAGGCTACTCGGGCATCTCTTATGGCCGCAGATGAGACGAAGGCCAACAAGTCTACAAGTTTGCGTTTGGCGAATATTAAACTCGCTGCTGCTTCGTCGGCGGCGAAACCGGATGAGATGGGGAACCGTGCACAGCAAGACTACTGGACTTCAGCTCACTGATTGCTGCAAGGAGATCTCTAAAGCCAACATCTTGAGAGCTCTTCAGCTCCCTCAACTGCTGCTTGGTGTCAACTTGGTCGCTGCGCAATGCTTCAATGTCCTTGACTGCTTGTCCCAATTGTTTTTCGAGTACATCCACTCTGCCATGAATGACTGTATCCGGCGGCGGCAACAAGGAAGGACCTGTACGAACTGCGGCGAAATTGAGAGCCCGAACTGCAGTTGACCCTGACGATGTCGAAGACAATGGCGTCGAAGAATCTCCACGCGACTCAATTTGTGAGGAATCCTTCTTGCTGTTTTTCCGCGGCTGCCGCTCCTCTTCGGTGACGAGAAGGGTGCCTAGACTAGTGGCAACGCGAATCTGTTTTGGCACATCCGCTGCTGCCACAATGGCTGATGCAAGCTCCTGATAGTGAAAGATTCGAATGGGCACAACATTCCACTCAAGCGACTTTGCGGCGGCAATGACCTCCTTCATAGAAGACCCGGAGGGCAGCCCTTGCAGCCGGAACATCTTGGAACACTTGACGGCGGAATTGTCTTTGTTGAATCTCTCATCTCCTGGGAACCAATGCTCTCGAGCAGCTGCTAAATGGTCATCTGCGACTTTGGCATACGTTGCTCCCTGAGAAGCGAAGACGCCCAGGTGCCCCTCAATAGCTTCACCGACCTTGAAGAATTCAGCGAGATTGCGCTCACCATGCACCCTCATAACTTCCAGCCCAGCTTCACGCGGATCCCGCGGGCCCCGAATTGCACGACATTGAATGGAACAAGCGCCTGAGCGACAGTACACTTTGTCTCGAGCATGACTCGGAACTTGAACTCTGCGCACCAAGTACTCTTCTTTCGCAATGGCTTTGTGCAACACGGACTGGTCTAGGAAGCCCAAGGACTTCAGCAAGGACTCAACATAAACGCTAAAAGCTGCGATTGTTCCATATGCCTTCCAATCGGAAGGCGCTGCCTCCTGTTTGCGCATCTCAAACAACAGTGGCAGCTTAAACTCATCGCTCAGCTCAAGCTCATGGACACTATGGGTTTTGCTGATAAAGTCCAGTTCATCCACTGCAAGGTTCACCAACGAAACTGCCCGGGCTTCTAGTAGTGAAGCGGTGCCATCCCACAAAGAGAGGACAACTTGTTGAACTCTGTTTGACGCGATCCCGAGGGCGGTAATCTTCTGTGAGATGAACCCTTTCAGTATGACGGCACATGGTCTGCTGGTGCGGATCGCTGCGATTTCCTGCAACCTAGCGAAGTTCACGAAAGCAAAGCCTTCAGACATCTTATTGATCTGGGCTGCAGGAATAGAAGCCATTCCCGCGCAAGGCGCCCCAGTAACAAGAGACAACTCACCTGGATCTGACAAGGTGATCCCACAAGCATCGTTCTTTGTCTCCCATGCACATCGCTTGGCTGCCATGGGTACGTCCAAGTGGCCACCCCTACTAAAGAAGTTAACAGAAAACAATCCCCGAAACCAATGACACTCAAACCACGGGGCAGCCCCTAGGCAGTAAACGACGACAACACAAGCGACATAAGCAAAGGTGCACATTAGCCTCATCAGCCCCTGAGTTGACAGCTACCACTACGTGGAAGTTTGCACCTACGGTAGACCTGGTGGCCACGCCACGGCATCTGAGCCGCGACAGCTGTTTCAGTGCCTCATTCAATTCAGCCTGTTGTGCTTGAGGACAACCAAGCCACCATTAGGATTCTTGAGTCCGGTAGATCCCCAGCCTTTCGTCATGCCGATAAAACGCAGAGGATGAACCTGGGATGGATTTCTGAACAATTTAGGAGAAAACACTATGATCTTGCGTACATCAGCACTCTGTTACAAGCTGCCGACATCCTCACCAAGCCTTTCACGAACGCTGAGAAGTGGTCTCGAGCGCTTGCGCTTATGGCCATATCGCATATCAAGCTTGGCGCGAGGAAGTCTGGCGCAGCCCTGCTGACGCAGAGGTCTCCTCCTTTGCGCAAGCGGTTGATCATTGAAGTGTGTTGTGGCCTCGCTAAATGACAAGTATAAAGATTTTAAGGTCGTTCGCATTACTGAGTCCCTCGACTTGAACGATCCCAAAACCCGCAGGGAAGTTTTGTCCATCGCAAAAGGCCCACTTCGATGGATGTCGTTTCGGTCTTCGCACCCAATAGACCCGGTTAGACAAAAGAATCCCGAATCCTGATTTTGTAGGAATCAAGCGATTTCTTCGTTTTCGTCAAAGCGTTTCGTCTATATTTTCCGAAAATAGTTTTAAAAACAAGAGAATTTCGTCTATTTTCGTGCAGCGATTTAGACGAAAATGAGTTGTCGAAATCGTTAAAATCAGCCGATTTCGGGAAAACACGATTTGCCGAATTCGGGAAAATTTGTCGTTTTCGTTAAATTGTGGCGGAGCTAAACTGCCACCAAACTGCTTCGGCCCGCGGTTGAAACTGCTACAAGTTTTGGGTGGGCTTTTCTGGCGCCTGGAGCTTTGAGTTTGGAGAATCAGACGACCAACATCACTGCACCGAACCATATTTATGTTTTGTTTTTGCTCAGCATAACACATCAGCGGCTTTGCTTGTGCTTGTCTTTTGAGTCCCCAAACAACTTCTTTGGGCAGTGAGGACCTTGAGATTTCACCTTGAGAGTGTGACCACAAGAGTGACCTTGCGAGACCACCTTCAGAGCGACCAAGAGTGACTTTCTTTCTTTCCGACGCAGCAAGAGATACCAAGCTTAGCGACCACACATTGGCGGAGTGACCCGGCGTATAAACGCATACATGTACACAATGAAGTATGTACAATGCATCCAGAGAACGTCACGAATGACCAAAAAGAACTCAAAGCTACACCAGTGAGACATGCTCAAGTCAGAGGTAGAGGGAAGGAAGAGAACAGGGAGAGGGAGAAGATCTCGTTGCTCGCTGTACACTGTACACTGTACACTATACACTGTGCATCTTGCGTGGGACAAAGTGGCGCCGGGGGCAAGCCGAGCATTGCAAGGAAAATGCAGAGCAGAGCTCAGCTACCCTAGCGGAAGAATGCAATGAACCGAGAGCTGCTTGTTCAGTTGTCACAGTGACCTCAGCAGTGGCAGCATGACGCACAGGTCAGCCATAAAAGCAGCATTGGACCATTCATGGACCATTCATGGACCGTCGCAGCCCAAAAGTACGCAGTGCACAGCGGTTCAAGGGTCCGGAGAAGAAACGTGGCGACTGACTTTTTACTGCCTCGAAGATGAGCAGTATGTCTGCATAGAGCCCCACCCCGGCAAGAGCATGAAAGAGCCAACTAGGTGGCTAGACCCGCAGCAACAGGAATCAGCATTGCACTGATTCCGGCATGGGAACACAAAAACAATGATAGTGGGTACAGAACCAGGGGCCCACAGGGCTTCCCCGGATGCACCACAAAGGCTACATTGTGGTTCCAGCTCCCCTCACAGGTGAACGATCATGCCTTACCATCCAGAGCATGTAGCACCCATTTACAGTACTGACGTCTTCAAGTGATGTAAGTTGGGCACGTCTGTGATCGTTGGTGCCCCAGGTGCCTGAGCCCGATATGAGCACTGAGGTGTAATGGCCCTGTTCTGGTGAGTCACCAGTATGTACGATGACTGAGGCAAGCCTGTATCGTAGCCATCGGCAAGTCAGCGACTCCTCAAGAAAACAGGGAACGCGTACCAGGCGTGGTAGCTGAACAGCACAGGTGTTTTTCTCATAGGTCAGTCGTGCGGAGGGCTGCAGGGTGTAACGGGTGAGGAGAAAACACAGAAGATCTGGCGGCGTAGAGAGAGCAAAGGGCACATGCTGAAAATGCCAGTTGTTGATCAAGGTCTGCAGTGTGAGCGGAGGGTCTGGAGTGCTGGCGGGGATCTGCAACGGTATGGCGTACTGAGTAGTTCCATGATCCCAAATTTGATACCCCATATCGTCCCCCATCCTTGCCTGCCAGGATCCAAGGCTCAATGGTGGTTGGTTAAGAGCCTGCACATGGCAAGCAAATTCAAAAACATCATGTTGATGATGCACATTCCTCCAAGTTCTCAGCAGACGCCTCCAAGAGGGCAAGCGAGTGAGGTCACTCGTTTCCTTGCTCCAGATGGCGTCCCGCCAGGCCTGCATATGCAGCCCCCATGAGGATGTGATGGTCGGCGCAATCTGGGCACAGGCCCACGAGTATGCGAGTGCCCAGGAATTAATGTAGCAAAGATTAGACGGGTTGCTGAGCGCCCGGCACAGTATTCCAATCAGAGTCGCTTGGCCAGATCGTTGGCCAACTTCGAGCGCCGCAAGCTCTCCGGCCGCACCTGAAGGCCTATGAGTTGCAGGGCCGCAAGGCCGCGGCATATCTCCAAAAGATGCCAAATCTTCATGGAGTCCGGGTGACGAAGGCCCACATCGAGCAGAAACGCATGTACTTTGCTGTTGATGGTGCTCTCCTGTAGCCGCTGGGTCGAGTGAAAGCGAGAAACCGAGCCCTCCACTCTCACGACGGGGAGTGCCTGCTCGATGGCCTGGAGGATTGTCGTCGTCGTAACCGGGGGACGCTCCGCATCTACCCCGAGGCTCTTCGCACTTGGATTCCACCGCTGGTAGGTCCAGCCCTCTTCCTGGAGCCATCCCTGTTGTCTGGCCGTCTGCTGCTCTGTCTCTGAGGCTTGGACTTGCTGTAGTTTCGTGAGCAGCAGCTGAAAGAGTTGGTACAGCAAGACATTTCGGAGAGGGGCATGCTGCTGACGATTTTCCATTTGCGTGCGCCACTCCGCCGAGACCTTCAGAAGCAGCGGGAGCGGACTGCCCTGTCCTGCTTTCATGAACAGAACCCATCCAGTTGACTGCCGAAGAGCCTGGATGGACGCCTCTTGCCTCAGGACTAGCCTTGAGAGGAGATGGATAAGCGACTCTTCCTGGGCTTGTGTCACTCGACCCCCCTTTCCCCCCTCCTTCCGTGCAGCCTTTGGCGGTCTCCCGCTCATCTCCCCCTCTCTCTGGCGTGGTCCCTGACTCGACGAGGACAGCGTCAGCAGATGCTCTTGGACATTCACTGTTCCGAACATGCCCATCATTTCGGAGTCCAGGGCTTCCTCTGCCATCTTGGGACCTTAGGAAGAAGTGATAGAGTAGGAACTGCCAGAGAACAGTGCACTTAGCGCGGTGAGCCCTGGGATTAAGCAGCGTACTTCCACAGAATACGCACGGCGACCCAGGGGAGGGGAATTTGAGACTAGCCGCAGTTGCTTGGGCCTGATGCTGCAAGAACAGCTCAGGGTGAGCTTTCTGCCAGTGCACTTTCATCATGCGTGAGTGCACAATCCACTGACCACAGCGAGCACAGTGCTGGGCAAGCTTACGACGAGGCTCGTAGACGTAGATGGCATTTTGTCCTTTGGAACTGATTAGCTTTGAGAGTTGATCAGGGACAGCCCACATTGTTGCATCAAAGTTTGCCGGGGTGTCCGAGAGCTGTGTCGTCGCAGGCAATTCGGCTTGCAGCGAAGTTGTGCCCACAGGGGTCGTGCTTATCGACTTACCAGAATCAGGATGCATGATCTGGGGGGGTTTCGGGCTTAACTGATCATTACCTGGCACTTTAGGATGGGCAGGTGTGGGAACATCAGCTGTTGTGGTAGGACAGGCAGCCTGACTAGTGAGCACCTTACAATGCCCACCATTAATATGTGCTTTAAGCCCCGGCCACTTAGGGAACTTTTTGTGGCAGTATTTGCACTGCGGCAGCCCATGTAATGAGTCTCGTAGCTTGTGAAAGGTATGACCAATCTGAGTCACACGTTGGTGCTCTGGGTGTTTCTTGGCCTGATGAATGAGCACCGCCGAAGAGTTGGCGAAGTACAGCCCGCATATGCTGCATGCAGTGGCTTGACAGCTAGAGCCCTCTATTGCCTGAAGGGATCTCATCGGGGGTTCCTTCATGGATTGGTAGACATGTTCCCACCACGGGCAGTGTGGATGACACGCAAGTGGATCATGCGGCTTGGGCTGTTCATTGTCCATGGCTACTTGAAGCATCTTAACAGGTGACATCAAGCCATGCTTAGAGAGGAAGTCACTGTGTGAGACATGACTGATGTGAACCGGGTCCTTGTAGAGGCTGCGTAGTTGTCGCAGAATGGTGCTTGTTAGAAGGGCGGAGCTGGCCTCTGTCAGCCCACAGCTATTGAGGGAGTAGCTTATCGATGACCAAACGCAAGCTCTCCACAGTTCATACCGAATACGAGGACTGAGCGTGTGACGCCCTCTGAGGATCTTCACCATTCGCCAGAAGTTCGCCATGCCGCATGAGATCCTGTGTTTAAGCGTAAGCATCTCAAAGGGACCGTATGAGGCAATGGCGCCAAGATAGACAAATTGTGACACAAGAGGGATGTGAACATCACCTGAGAGATGCTGCAACCGAAGAGCTTTGCCCTCTGGGGTGTTTGCCGTAAATCGCTGACGCGCAGTCTGAGCCAGGGTGCCACGGAGCACTAGGATCGCTTTGGATTTTGTCGGGCTAAGAGTCATCCCGTGATTTTTCAGAAGCCTAAAGAGGAGTTTGATGTTGTCGACAGTAGCCTCAAGCTGTGACATGGAAGAAAACTCCTGCGCCCAGTGGAAGTCATCCGCAAAAAGAGTAAGTGCTGCTAGGACGACTTCGAGTCCGATTCTGTCCGCAAGATCCATGGCGATGCTGTGTACAAAGATCAACCAGAGGAGTGGTGCAACACTACAACCCTGGCGAATACCTTGCTCCGCAGGTACAGAGTATTCCTTACCGCCATGCCGGAACCAATAAGTAGCCTGGCTATGCCAGCTCATGACCAGATGTACAATGTTCTGGGGTAAAGCAAGTCTCTGCATGCTCGAGAGGAGCCTGCTACGCGGCATTCTGTCGAAGGCCTGAGTGAGATCAACACTTAGCTGCAGAGACCCATATAGGGCTGTTGGTTTGTGCCCAGCGAAGCGATTGTGTAGATTGGGTGCGAAGGCGGCCAGCTTACCCCTAATTCGACTGCAGTGCATGAAGACCCGCGCGAGTGCGTCCCTGTGCGAGCGATTGGGACAGTAGGCGTATTGCGGTAGAGTGAGAATGTGCTCATAGATGTGAGCTTTCAGTGGCTGGATGGCCGCAGCAAAGGTGATTTTTCCCAAGGGGCATTGCAGCCCGATGGGACGGTAATGCTCAGGGTCTTTACCACTTTTTGCCGGCTTGGGGATTAGCGCGAGGCTGGTGTCACGCCACTCAACGTCAACACGCGCATTCTCTGAACTCCAACATTGCTTCATGTGGTTGTGCAGCCATGCCCCCACTTCCTCAGCAACAGGTCTCCAGGCCGCCGACGGCGGTTGCCCAGTTGGTGTGGCCTTTCGGAGTGGGCATTGCTTTATGAGTGTAGTGAGTGTTGAAGCTGGGGGGACAGCCGATATATCAAGCGGCCAGTCTTTCTGCATACATCGGTCCTGATCACTTGCAGCAAAGCGGGTCGTTAGGCTCTTCTGGACTATGGTGGCCTGTTGGGGCATCGGGACGAGTCTTCCCTGGTCGTCGCTAATCCGCCATCGCCTACGAAAGGATTTGGGTGCAAGACGATGGACTACTTGGTATAGGGCCCGTATATTGCCTTGCGCAGCAGCATCATCCGCTTCCTGAATGGCATCCAGGTAGCGTTGTCTCTTAAGGTGATTGCAACATTGCCTGTGTTGTCTATGCAGTTTCTGGCACACAGTAACTCTCCTCCAAAGCCGGAAGATGTTCATGAAGGTAGTTGGCTTGGTGGCGCGCATGGCCTTATACGCCTGCCAGAGTTTCGAGACCCCCATCTGAACATGAGGGTGGTGCCAGAGCCTGGGCTTAACAGCGGTCCGCTCCGCCGGGAAAACATCAACAGCAGCGTCATGTACAACCTGGTGCAGTCGGGTAATTGAGGCAGTGGGAGCAAGGCTCTGCAGTCCCTCTTGAACTTTCTGCTGGTATATATGAAGTTTGGACAGCTTAGGGTCTGGGCCAGCGCAATCAGAGGAGGTGCCGTGCGCCTTGACTGAGGTTGAGCATGGTTTAGTGCAGGCAATGAGCTGTTCACGGTCAATCTGTCGGTTGGCAGCGGGCAGAGCAGGGTCAGTCTGGTAACATTGCCAATGCCTCAGAGGAAGCTGGGCCACGAGGGGGAGGTGATGTGCTCCACCCATTCTAGAGGCACCCACTTGGAAACCCGGAATTGTGGTACATCGTCGGGCCTGCAGGCTTGCGTCGCCTCTTCGAACAAGGATGTAGTCGATTTGCGAGCGGTAGTCTCCAAACACAAAGGTGCAAGAGCGTTTGGGGGTGCCTGTCCACGTGTTGAGGGCAATCATGGACTGTGTTCTTAGCATGTCAAGGAAGGTGGTTTCGTCTAAAGCTCTGTCAGCAGCAAGCGGTCCTGTGACCGGGCCCACAGTCGGTGCTTGTGGATATAGTTGTGTGTTGAAATCGCCTGTGAGAAGAAGGTGGTCCCTTTGCGGGACGCTTCGTATAACAGAGTCTAGACTATTCCATATTTTGTGCCGCTTATCATATATGTCTGGATCTTGTGAGTTCCAAGCCTTCTGATAGACTGCAAGAACATGGATATTGCGCGCATTCCTCGGTGCGGGAAGGCGGATCTGCAGTACACGTCCGGGAATATGCATTTGCAGTTGCAACTTGTGGCTGGGACAGAGGCGTTGATTGACAGGAACCAAAATTCCTCCGTGGTCCTTGGCATTCGGGGCAGAATGTACCATGTGCCATTTGTCAGTGGAGTATTCAAGGTCCTTAGACCATCTCGTTTCAAGAATGATTGCAATGTCAAGATCCGAGCCATCCAGGTAAACCATTAATTCCTCGTAAAGGCCACCGCCAAGGCCACCACAGTTCCACATGAATGTGCGTAATCCTTTGCTACAGGCGTTCGTGGTACCTGATTTGATCACCGGGGTAGTGATTGCCGATGGTACTTGGTTTTGTCTGAGCGGCCTGCCTTTGTACATAGTCTGACCAAACCTCAGAGCTCTCCTACAGGCTCTTAGAAACGATCTTTTGCGAACGCCATGTTCAGGCGGGACTGACAAGGTTCCAGGAAGTGGCTGATACGTTGCGGAGTGATCACTTGGGTGTGTGCACGCAGTCTCGGCCGGAGAGAAGAGCGAAAACAAGACAAGAAGTGATACCCAAAGGCGCAGCGAAGGATAGCGATGGCTCCTGTCACCACCGTCAACCCGGTGGCGTACACACTTAGAGCAGAACGAGCCGTCGGCGGAGATGTTCGGTCGGGCAAACATCTCCTGAATGAGAAGAGGGAGAGAGAGAGAGTGAGAGCGTGTAGCAGAAGTTACAGAGTGTAGCGTGGGGTGGTACCCATAAGGCTTCGACAATTCATGAGGATTTTGGGAGCAGATAGATCTGTCTGCAGCTAGTGCCATGGGAACACTAGCAACCCTCGCTTTTGAGTCACCCTCTTCATGAGAGACCACGTGTGAATGTGATGTGGGGACTCCCCTGGAATTGGGACTAGGGCGGCTCATGAAAGAGCTCATATCAGGGTGAGCTCTGCTTCGGGGGTGTGTGTGTGCACTTATGGGTGCTAGTGACCAAAAGGGAGTTTTAGTCGCAAGGCCTGGGACTATGTGCAATAGGCATGAAGGAGATGCATCCCAGTGGTGTCGGCGACGATAGACACCCGTAATGATTCTGGTGGTAAGCCAGCAGTGCTTGCGTCTTCTGGTCGCACGCAATCTGAGCATACAGAGCAGAGCGCAGAGGCCAAGGCCCCAACACCAGGGCGTCATCTCAGTCCTGGCCAAGGCAAGCGGGTCGTGAACAGAGAGGGGCTTGTCTGCCATGCAGGTACTATGCATGAGGGAGTGGCAGGTGGTTACTTTTGAACGCTTGAGCTGAGGGTGGGCCAGTGCATTCTGCACACTGCGGCTGTCACCATACTCAGAGCAACCAGGGGCCGAAGACCGGCTACCCGGGAAGAGGAGTATGCAGCTGGGCGATCTTGAGGGCCGTCCCGCATTAGCTTGGCAAACTCCCTGAAAACGACCAGCGGAGCTGGCAACAGACCGTTGTCGGTAAGGAAAAGTCTGTTGTGATTCGGGGCGAGCAATGTGACGCCTCGAAGAAAGAGACAGACGAGAGTGCCAGCCTGTCCTTCCGTCAGGATTACGCCATTGGCGCTTCTATAGAATACAATGCCAGCTTCGAAGGCGAGCTTGCCATCTATGTGCAGTGCCAGTTCGCAGTCTTCACGCATGCCTGAAATCGTGCGTTGGCCGGGAAAGGCCGTGGTTAGGTGGATGTGTTGTCTGTAGGAAGAGCCCCACACCCCCCCAGCCTTCAGGCCAGAATTATAGATTCCAGTGTAGTGCTTGCGCGCCGTACCATGCAGCAGCAGGGATGGCAGGTCCGCCGCCGTCAACGTCGACATCAGAAGGTCGGGTTGGACTCTGATACTGTGTCCCTGGACTGCTCTGATCGCCTTACCGTCGTCACTGAGCTGAACTCTGTTCTTCTCGTTGACAGAGCACTCAGTGACTATCTCGTCAAGCGTTAGGCTATGCCTCTTGGCTGTGGGTAGACGTAGGAGAGCATGAAGCGGAAGGAAGCCATCTGCCCGTAGGAGATTCGCCCCATCGACGTCATGGCGAAGGATCGCCGTGAGGGCCCTCGAAACAGTTTCCCTCCTTGGGCGGGAGGCCGATCCACCAGGCCCTCTGGAGCGTACCTCTCCTTGCCTTGTCCAGCTGGGCGGTGGAGGTGGCTTAGTGGGGGTCTCTTCGTGCACATGTCCAGAGGATGAGGATGGTCCCGTGTGTGCAGGCGGATGCAATCCGGTGTGGGTTGGGCCCGGTTCCGGTTGCCCAAGGGCTCTACGAATGCCCCCCGGAAGAGTGGCCAAGGCGTCACGGACCCTTCGGGCAGCATCCTCAGCCAGCAGTTCAGGAGAACTGGCACCAGATGAATTATCATCCATGGATGTTCTGGGCGTGGGCGCCTCCACGCGCCGGTCCGACTGTCTGCCCGGTGGCGTGTCGCTCCAGAGCTCGTCTTCCGATGAGTCAACAGTGGCGGTTGCCTGCACTTCGGCTGCCCAGTCATCCAGGGTTGGCTCGGCATCCTCGGCCTTAAAGATCGACCGTGTTTCCAGCGGTAGACCTTGTAGTGAGTGGTCCAGGTTGGCGGGGTCTGTGGATGTCAGCCCATCCCTGCGTTGTCCCTCCAGATGCCAGGGTCTGGAAGCAACAGCGTCATCCCGTGAGGGTCTTGCGGTCGAGGGACCCTGCGAGGGAGCAGCACCGTCATCGTCATGGTCCGTAGAGGAGGAGTTTTGAGCCGTGTCGACGTTGGGGTCAGCGATCCAGTCAAAGCTCCGACCACCCTCCTGTTCATCCAGGGTACTGGACTGTTGCCAACTCCAGCTAGACCATGTGGTGTTCCAGTGCTCGCTCCATTGCCACTCCTGGGGCGTGGTGGGCAGCGCCTCCCAGGTGCCAGTATAGCGACCAGCTTGCTGCTTGGCCTTGGCTTTGCCCTTTGCAGCTGCCGCTGCTTCAGCTCTGGCCCGCTTGTCAGGCCGCTGCGCTCTAGCCTCCTTTTCTCCCTGAGTCCGCCGCCTGGTTCCGTCAGCTTTCTTACGAGATCTTGGTGGTCGTCTGCTGGCGTCATTGGCCCCTCCAGGATTCGTTTCCATTGTCACCAAGGGGGCATCCATTGATCGGCCATATGGACTAATCAAGGGTGGGAAGCCATACCAAACCCGAGGGGTGAACCGAAATTTGGGTACTTCAACCCCAACGCCCTGAACACTCAAGGAGCTTAAGGGTGGTTGTAAACCTTGAGGGAGGGGCTGGCCGGCACAGGGTCTCACTAAGGAGGCAGAGGCAGAGCCCAATACGCAGCAGGGCCAGGACAGTAAGGCTTGCCGTGGCTGAGCAGGCTTGTGCACACACCGCTGCCAGAAGGACTGTCGCGCACTAGACAAGCAACATCTGGGAACAGTCGGTCCTGTGGTCAAGGTCTGTGTCGTCTTTGGAAATGCGGGGAGTCGGGCCAGAGGTGTAGACGACCAACCTGGGGCAAGGATGCCACCCAGGGACAAAGTGATGACATGCATGGTAGCAGGAGTGACTAACTCAAGAGCCGCACTGGAAGCATGGGTGGTGAGAGCAGTGCGCTGAGCAGTAGGGTTTCGCACACCACTCGGGGAGGCTCGATCCTGACACGCGGTGCAGTGTACATGCCAGTACTGCACGCCGGACCCCACAACACCATGACACATGCAGCAGGCACTCGCTCTGAGCAGAGGTGCTTCATTTTCACCAGCAAGCATCGCCCAGGTTGGCACATACGCCTCAGGGAAAGTGCAGTGGGTCAGCCGCAGCGACCGTGGGTGGAGCAGGAGTTGACTGCATTTCCGGACCCGGCACAAACACCCACGTCTGTGTGGACCTGGGGCCAAGATGTGGCTCCCAGGGAGAGATAAACTGCACCACCGGCCCTGGTAACAGGTGCCAGGACCTGTACACTCCACTGGACTGGAGAAAACCTGCCTGTGGCCTATCTGCGGTTGGCGGTCCAGTTCGTGTTCGCGGCGAAGAAGCTGTAGATTCTCCATCATTCCTTGCCGACGCCGGGCTACGGGGGGCACGCGTGGGTGTCGAGGCAGCCGAGTCAAGGGGAGCATTCCCTCCCGCAGTACAAGTTTCAGGGGACGTTCGCGTCGCTGCCCTCGTTGGGGGTGCATCCAGTGGCGTTGGGGGGGGTGGTCCCCCCGGCCTGGGGCAGGCAGTGCGATCCACGGTAGAGGCAGTAGCGGTCGGGCTCGTGGAGGTCGGTGTAGGCGGAGGGGGCCCAGCATCTCCCCTGTTGGCCACTGGGGTCGATGGGGCAGGCACAGAGCCGCTACCCCTTCGAGATGAGCTTGCTCCTCTGCTTCGTCTGCGACGGCTGCGCGAGCGTCCTTCTGGCCTGACTGGGTTGCCCTGGGAGTCGAATAGCATGCCCAGTAGCGAGTCCTCGCTATCTGAGGAAGCCATGGTCGAGTACTGCTAGGCGTATCTAGGCGCTTGCTGTGATCCCTATAGCCTCGAGGCGCGGTATGCTCACCATAGTGGAGGTCACACATACAGCCAAGCTCGAAGATGCCGACTCGGCTTCAGACGAACCACCATAGTCAGGAACTTCCTCCTTCACGCCCGTGGGCGGAATCACTCCGCCGGAGGTGCTTCCCGACCCTTTCCCGGGCGACCTTTCTTGTTTCCGTCCTTGCCGCCCTTGGGCTCGCCCTTGGGCGTTGTCTTTTCCAAGTCCTTTCCTCCGCCCTTCGAACCGCCCTTGCTCTGGAGCTTCCTCATGCGAAGTTCCCCCGCCCATTCTTTTGAAGCCAGAACTGCTTCGTCTCGCTCGGGCAGTGTGGGGGGGAGACAGTGTCCGACGGTAGACAGGTTATCAGTGGGGAATTTTGGGGCTGTCTCGGCAGGGACAGTGGGTAGGTGGGCAGGTCCCTGGGTTCGGAAGATGCTGTGTCTGAGCGCGTGGCGGAGGAGGAGCAATCGATACCCAAGGGAATGCCACATGAACGGTGCAGTGTTATTAAACCACCTGTTATTGGGGATGACAGTAATGCTGCGGCACACGTACACGGAAGTGCTCTGGTAAACGCCATGCAGTGAGCAATGGTCAACCGCTGTTGCGAGGCAGAGAGAGTTCGGTGTTGCTTCCGCCCAAAGGCATCGAGATCTGCCAATATCAGCACTAGGCTGAGAGGAGGGCCCTCCCCCATGAATCAAAAACACAACACTGGGGCCCAAGGAGGGGCAACCCAGGAGTGGAGAAACCTTCGCTAACAGCGGCTCAGCATCACATCCGGTAACAGCGCCTGTATCGAGCGGGCCTGGGAGCTGGTTACACGTTAGGGGAGGTCTGTTTGGGAGAGAGAAGAGGTAGGCACGGCACCTCCTAAGAGTCAGAGGACTGCGCCACAACCCCTGCCAGTGCACATGTTCATGCAAGAAACAGTGGAACACTTGCAATATACAAGTAAATGAAAAAGGGAAACTCCCACCTGTGTCCTGTGAGGAGACAGAAGCTGCACCTCGTCGAGGACGAGCCAAGATCGAGTCATTCGGTAGATCAGTGCTGGCCAGGTGCCACAGCCTCAAAATGTTGTTCGTGACCATGATTCTTTGCCGTTCCGTAGTGCATTGGGCCAGCACTGCGTCGAAGATAGCCTCTATTGGAAGGAATCGGAGCAGCAGCAGGAACGGTGCCAGTGGATCTCTCTCATGTGCTTGCAGCAGATCAAGATACAGGGAGGTGCATGCCGCTGCAAGGGTTGCCTCATCCGGGCGTGGAAAGCTCACCGTAGGTGCCTGACAGGATACCAAGGAGGTGGCCCCAACAGCAGCGTTGCACGAACCATCAATCGCCGCATCAGGGCCAGCCATGTCCGTACTGGGGCGTCCATTGTTAACGCTGTCAGGGCTGCCAACCGCAGCATGGGACTGTAGCGTTGTGGACGGTACCGTGGGGCCAGACACTGGCACCCCAGGGGAGGAGCCAGGTGCAGGTCTATCAAGAGTACTCAGGTTGGACGGCAAAGACCCATTTCCCATCTCGGCATCAGGCGAGGCATAGGCTTCCCGGAGATTTCTGCAGAGGCGGCCTTCCTGCGGAGGTTTTGAGGGGGCTGGCTGTGCTGTGGATGGCGTAGAGTAGTGTAAGCCAAAGCTCGAGCGTATGAGCGGCGCCCTGCTTGTATCAATGGGATCACTGATTCTTTCGTAGGCCCTGCACCAAACGCCCTCCACTCGAACCCACAATTCTCCTTCTATCATGCGTTCGGTCGATGAGTGCGTGTCCGAGGTCAGAGTTTCATACCCAGAGTACAGTGAATCCGTGAGACCCGAGCTTTGCACGTGGCTGCCACCCCGGCCCTGGCCCGAGCTTGATGAGGTATGGCCGCCAGTGTCAGTAGTGAATGGTGGCAGGGTTGCGGCACCGAGCTGCATCAGTCGAGCATAGGCCCATTGGTAAAGATCTTGTTGTCCAAGCGTGCTTATCCACCATCCATGGTAGGTCAGGATGTGTAGTTGCATTGCCAGTCCCTTGGGCGCCCGAACTCTGTGCGCGCCTGGAGTTGGTAGCACCGGAAGAGGAGGAAGCATCCTGCCCCGCATCGCCATGGGAGCTTGTGCCACGCTGCATCGGGAGATTCTGCTGGTTCGGATTCCTGTGGGGAGTTCCAGATGTGCCTCGCTTCCCTGCCAGTATATGTGGCACGAGGTACCATCCAAGCAGCATGAAGAGGACAAATCGAGTCATGGCCATGGCAAAGATGTTGCACTACAGCGTCGAAGGGGAGCCTGGTTAGAAGCGGGGCCACGTTGAAGCACAGCCCGTTCACAGTCACAGACAGCGCGCACCAACATACACACACACACCCACACACAGTCACTGTTGAGCCGAAAAGCTTGACCAAGAGTGACCTTGAGAGCCCCCACACCTTGAGAGTGACCGAGAGTGACCAAGAGTGACCCTGAGAGTCCACCTTGAGAGTGACCTTGTGAGAGTGACCCAGAGCGACCTTGAGAGTCCACCTTGAAAGTGACGAAGAGTGAGTTTGATATTGTGAGTGTCTGAAAGGCGAAGTTTTCCTCTACATCGCGGAGATGCAGCTTTGTGCGGCGCGGAGGAGAGCCTTCCTGCTGGGGTCCCGAAGAGATACAGCCAGACTCAATGCACCTGTGTGACTGCAATGCTTTGCATGGAGCTGTTTTGCTTGATTTGTGATTTGCAGGAGAGAGTTTTCCGTGTCCTGTGTGTGTTTGTGCCTGAAGCCAGTTGTAGCATCGCGATATAAGCTTACTAACGGAAGTCTTTCCCACGCGCGAGCGATACGAAAGGGTACAAGCAGGTCTTGCATCAGATGCCACTGAAGGACCTGTCGTTGAGTCACTCACCAATCAGGACGCCGAGGCCGCAGATGATACGCTGCCTGTGCCCGCAGACCGGGAGGTCGAGCCGCCGAAGAAGGTTCTTGATCCCAAAACCGGGGACTCGGATGTCACTCGCCTTTGGGCCAAACCCATGAGGTGGGCTCCTCATTAGGACAGACTCGGTCGCGGGGCTGAACACGCTCCACGCAGCAAGCCGCGGCTCTTCTTGCGCTAGCATGCTGAAACCAAGTCTCTTACTCACCGGTGGCAATGGTTCGCCCAACGTATGCACCGTGTAAGCCGCAAGCGAGATGCGGGCCCCTTCGAAAGGCAGGACCGCACGCCGCGTCCGACCATTAAATTTAAGCACCGTGTCCTTCACGCTCAACTTTGAAGCCCGGAAGACCCTCGGGATGCTCCTCGTCCTTCCACAGGAACGGCTCTGCCTTGCGCGGGCAGTCCGTCGCCAGGGCAGATTCGATCCACACCTCACCGCCCTTGTACTTGCCGCTGCAGCACAGGAAGTTATAGGTCTCCTTGACGTTCTGCGAATCCCGATGGACCGCAATGCCCGTACTAAAGGATGCCTGAAGAGCATTCCATCCTTCAGCGCTCACACCCTGCTCCTCGCACTGCTTCCTGAGAGAAGCATTGAGGAACTTGGCGGTGCTCGGCCACGACCATGCCGCCGTAACGGCGCTCTGTGCCGAGGTTGCGCTTTTTACGCTTGTCGGGCCTGGCACATTGCGGCTCCATCTCCCAAGCCAGCTGCAGCTCGCGGAGAAACGCGGCACATGACACCGCGGAAAAATCCTGCTCGCGGAGCAGGCGCTCGGCATACCTCTCTGCCGTGCTAGCCTGCGAGGTCGAGCTATAGGCGGCATCGGGCAACAGCCCACACTCGGGGCACGCCTCCCCGGTTCCTCCGCCCTGAAAGGGCATCTCTGCGAGGGCCGCAGAATGCGCTGCCAGCTTCCGCTTGCACAAGCCACACCTGGACCCATCGCCTGACAGATCCTTAAACACCGCTTGACTAGCGGCCACTGCTGTGGAAGGAGGGAGTCGTTGTGCACTACCACGGACCCCTCTCGGCAGATGTCGGGATCAAATGCCCAGAGGCGACTTCGGGCCCGCCTTCCACAGGCACAACCTTCGTCACCCCTTTAGGCGTACCAATCCACGTGACTGGCACCACGGCCGACTGATCCGCCTCGAGGTAGACCTCGGCATCTCACATAGCACGGAGTGGGGCTTCAAACCGACACTCTGTACCGTCTAGCAAAACGTTTCACGCTCGAGCTCCAGTCTCGGCAGTGTGATCCTCTAAGAGTCTGGGAACTACTCCCTGAGACTCCCTCTGTCTTCCGCTCCTATATAGGCCCATATTGTCTCTATATCGTGCTATATCGTGCTATATAGTGCTATTTAGTGCTATCTTGGCCCTAAACCTCTGTGTGTGTGTGTGCATGACAGGTGAGTCGGTCAGGAAACAGAGAATCCGCAGGGCATCGGCCCAAAGAAGAAAGCATGGCCTTGGAAGAGTTCACTTTCCCCAGCAAGCCATGCTCCCTGCTGCAGCAAGTGATTATGTACTATGTTCCACCCACGGGTGAAGTGGTCTGGTCAGTCCAACGTTTCTTCGAAGCTTGTCACCCGGAACGAGCAGCAAGGAGCCTTGCGTCCGCCGTAGCAGCCACAAGGTCACGAATCTGCAGTACTGTCTCTTTCACAGTGCCCATACATTCAACATTGACCCTGTAGGAACTATTTCACACTCCTTCAGAAAATCGAGAACGCTTTGCTGCGTATCTTTTCAAAGATCTTCCCGGAAGCAGAACCTCCTCCCTGGGCAGCAACGTGGTCCTATACTAGTTGAAGAGTAGCTCTTTTGGCAACCTTTGTGATGTTTGCTGCCTCCTCTTGTCAATGTCACATTCGGGCTCTTGTTGGAACAGACTTCGCTATATGAGGTCTGTAGCAAACATCGAAACCGGCCTTTGCGTTCCGGGCCAAGTGTGATCCCAGACCATCTGTTGGCAGGCACTACAGAGATTCTCAGCTCCACCTCCAGTATCTTGTGCCAGCTTATGCACTTCACAGCCTCGCCCAACAGGGAGTGGGAGAACAGGGTGCAGCTTCTCGCCAGCATCTAGCTCGCTTTGTCGATCGAAACTCTGTTAGTGGAGTGTGCCCAGTAATTCCTGAAGCGCTCAGGGCAGCCCAGATTCTCAGAGATTTTTTGTCTCCAATCAGTGATGGCAAAATTGATGTTGACTTCCTCAACCTGCCGGGCAACGCAGAGCTTCACATACGAAACGGGCAATGTCTCCTTGATGACTTGCGGCTTTACAGATTCGTTCAACAAGCTTGGTGGCAAGGATTCTGGGATAGGCTACAGCAATCTATCAGGGAATTGGCTGGCCAACCAGACAGTCAGAAGGTAGTCACATCCAATTCGGCGCCTTACTCAGGTTATTCACGAAACTCCTGTCTGTGAGATGTTTGTCTGTGCAAGATGTACAGTAGACACATAATGTTGAGTGTTCAACGCCTTGACTCCCAGGCATGCGTTGCTCTCGCGGAGCTTGTGCCTTCACTGCTGCTCGATGGGGATGCGAAGTGCTATGAGTTCGCTTTACTCCTAGTCAGGCAATGTACTGAAGTAATGGCTTCCCACTTCTATTCCTATGCTGAGCCACGGGGTGACAAGCTTGAGAAATTGAACTTTACAGCTATGCCGGCCGCCATCAAGGAGGCAGCAGTCCGCAAAGTCCAAACGGGCGAGCAAGCTACTCTGGAAAATGCGCTGCGTGACATGGGTTACAACAGACAGCACGCGTGGGTGATTCACAAGGACTGAAACTGTGACATGTGGCTACAGTCCCATTATAACAGACGCGTTTGTAGAAAATCAATCGTCAGGACTTTGCCAGCGCGCTTGTGCACCGAAACCATGTGGAATACGCAGGCAACAACTACTTCCAGGCCCCCTGCCCAAGACACGTCTCTACAGCATATGCTCTACTGTAAAACAAGCGCGCTGGTTCCCAAAGCTTCCCTGAGACTCAGGTACTCGTGGACGGTGGCAACCCGACGAAGAAGAAGGCCAACTTCTTCATCCTGTGGTCGAATCAGAATAATGCTGGAACTGTGCTTCCTTTCCAAGCTACTGGGCTGAATATAATGACTTACATGTGTGATCAGATCGGTGTTTGTTGACCCTGTGGGTTCCACGCCAGGGCCACCAGTGGCTCGAAACCCGCTTGTGCAGTGTGCTAGTGGCTGCTAGTGGCTGCTAGTGAACATGGATGGCGCTCTTCGATATGCATTTGAGTGGCCGCGGCGCGTAATTAAATGTGCGCAGCAGTGCCTGGCCACTTCGACCATTGACAGGTCGGCTTTCTTGTTAGGCCAGGGGTCGGACTCCGACTTCTCGGGCGGCGCCGCCGGATGGGAAGTTGCCAGCGACAACCTTGCAGCAGAGGCAGCTGATTGGTGCTATGAAGTAGACTTGGGCACTCGCTCCACTTGTGCCACTGGGACTGCTTGAGTTTTGCGACGTCTGGGCTCTCCCTTTCCCCCCCCCCCTCTATCTCTCCCTCAAGCTCTCCCTCCCTCTCCCTCTCCCCCCCTCTCCCTCCCTGCCACCCTTTTTCTTTCGTTTGCCCTTTATCTGTAAAGCGTCTTGTGTGTCTGGGTTTGGTTCGGCTGTAAGCTAGTTCAACTTTCCAGTTTCTGTGCGCCGAGGAAAATCATTCTACAATGCGGCTTTCCCTGAGCCACCGCATCTCGAAAGATTGCTGCATGTTTGGTGATGTTGATATATACGAGTGCGGGGCAAGGGCGGCTTATGATTGCATCATGGAAGAAGACAGTTACGTGGGAAAGCTTGCGTGCGCCAACTCTTTGCCTGCCAAAGCGCATTGCTGGTGCCTGCAGCACGAACAGTGGTGCCCGCTGCGCACAGGATCGGTGTTGAGAGTTGGAGGGTTCCCTTGCCAGGATTTCTCCAGGGCTGGCAAGCAGCTAGGTTGCGCAGGACCTCGCTTGCCTGTGATTTTGGGCTACGGCCGAAAGGCTCAGGAGACTCAGAACGACTTGCTGTGCATTGAGAATGTGGAGTCGTGCCCCAGGGAGTTGGTAACGGATGCTTTCGGCGGCAGTTACACATGGTGCGTGGAGCAAGTCTTCTCTCCCTGCGACGTGGGTTTCAGCTGCGTCAGCAGGCCCAGGCCACTCAATGCAAACATCGTGCGACGCACTAGCTTGAAAGTTCGGGCTTCGGGCAAGAGGGACTGTCAACTCTAGCGAAGTTCATTAAATAGGATTGCCACATGTGGAGCAGGCTGTACATGGGCGCAATCAACACCGAGACCACGGACTGCGTTTTTGATCCGCAGCACTTGCTCCAGCACGTCTTTAACGTTGTCCGAAGAGAACCGGTGAATTTTAGGCCTGGCTCCACGTGACCCACTGGTTTGTTAAGCTCCGCTGGCTTGTTAGTTAAGCTGTATATCTGCCTGCTCTTGCTCCTATACATTCACCCTGCAGGCCCAGTTCTCTTCTGGTGGCATCCGACGAAGACATAGCACAAGACCTGTGGCACCTGGCTAAGGCACGCCAGCTTGCACCTCTCCTCCCCGCCTCGGCGGCAGATGTGGACTGCTGGCAAATTCTGCACCCTGCAGAAAAGAACCGACTGAGAGAGTACCTGAAGAAATTTGCGACCTTGTCCTTGGGCAAGAAATGCTCTCCTGGTCAGATCTTGTGGTCCATTTGGGCGACAACCCCGCGGGGGGGTGGACCACATGGAGTGCGATCTCCGGACGATTGCCGGCGTTCCGCCAATCCGGCGGTATATTTTACCTGCCGGCTTACTCGCGACATCTCCTCTTGAGGGAAATGTATTTGTCCATGGGCTATTTGACTTTTGACGTGCGCTACAGGAATTTCCTAAAACACGCCTATCGAGTCTTTGTGCCCGGGGTCACGTGGAATGACATGCGTGCAGCCTTAGGCAACTCGATGCACGTAGCTCAAGTCGGAACTTTTGCAGCCTGCATGCTCTTGTGTGCAAGACGCAAGACGGATGCATACACATGGGCAGACCTGCTCGAGGTGATGGACCAGTCTCTGTGAAATCTCGCGAGTGTGTGCACAGGGCGCGCAAAGAGGATGCATGGTGCTGGGGCTCTGCGACACACAGTGTGGTGACCCAGCAGTAAAGTCCGGCATGTCTCTTCTATCAGATGGTGCTCGCAGCCATTTACCTAGACTGAAGCAGCCGCGTCGTGTAGAGGCCCCTTTGCAATGCACGGAGCTCCGATGCTGCTCGCAGCAGGGTACGAAGGGTCCCCCGCCGCCTGCGGGCATCCCCCCATCGTGGGCCAAAGGCAAAGGTGGGTATGCCCCGCAGCCAGGCAAGGGCAAGGAAGGCTCAAGCGGCCCGAGTGGAGCAGGGACATGGGATTCGGCGCCCAGTCGTCGGCCATCGGTTCCAAAGCGACCAACAGGCAGATCGAGATTTGTGCCAGGGGCATGTGCTGATAGGCCTGCGTGTGGCGTGCAATTCTTCTCTCTTTTTTTTTCTTGACCCTCGCAGGTGCGCCCAAAGGACAGGGAACGTCACGGGCTGCCAAGCCGACCAGGAGTGTCCGCAACGACGCCCAGGACTTGTACCACATGCCCTTGTACGACAAGCAGGACTTTCTCCACCAACTGGACCGGCGCCAGTTTAACAACACTGTCATCCAGGCAATGGACAATACCGATCTCACAGTTTCTTGGATAGCTATTCAGTTTGCCACTGCCACCCCAAAGTCCTGTGATCACCAGTCACCTTTTTTTTTCTCCCCCTTTTTTTTTAGGGGGGGGGGGGGGGGGGGGGGGGGGGGGGGGTGGAAGGGGGGGGGGAGGCTGGTTTAGGGATTTTTCTGTTTTTTCTTTTTTTTTTGGAGGGGGGAGGGGTCTAGAGTTCCAAAGGTTCATAAGGCTGAGATTTTTTTCGATTCTCTGAAGTTTAGGTTTTAATCCTAGATGCCCTTCCACGATTTCCCGGACCGAAGCTCTCAACTCGTCGCAGTACGACCCGACCCCTTAAACTCAACAGGTGAACCCCAGCCCCTAAACAACTGAACCTTAAAGCTGTTCCTAGGAGGTGGTCGCCTGGCTTGGGGGAATTGACCCAAGCCACAAGCCTCGTTCCTCTGATGGTGAGGACGCTCGTGCTCGCCTCAATTGTCGGATTCAGGTGTCAGTTTGGCTTCCAATTTTGCTGCCCGCGGCACGTGTCTGCAGGCGGCTCTTTCATGTCTGGCTTGTTGGACAATGTCTACCTGCGCATCGACAATGGTGAGCTCAGTGCAGGACTCTCGGCAGTGAACCCTAGACCCTGTACCCCTCAACCCTAAACCCTAAACCCTGAACCCCAAACCTTAAAGCCTGAATCCCTAAACTCGGCGCTCTCAGGCAACTCTTGCGCCGAGCACATGTAATTACATTGTACAGTTTTGCTCGATTGCCTCCAAGGCATGAATTCCAAGATGATCCTGGCCAGGATCCGCTACATGAGATCCGAACGCGACCGGGTGACTGCTAACCTTTCCGTCTACTGGCACGGGGACTACCAGGCCCTGACCAATGGCACCTCGTCGGTGTGGCTGACCCCGTCACACTCCACACCCTACCAGGAGACTATCTTCTGGAGTTTCTTGCTGCTTGACTGTTAGGGCTTGTAGAGGGTCCGGGATGAATAGTCTGACTTGTTTTCTCTTGGTTGACTGGACGACAGCTCAGGGACCAGCGGCCGTACTTGTCGAACGGCATCACCAATCCCTGGGTTTCAGACTTCCTGGAAGTTGAAGAGGTGACTGAGTTTGAGCCTACTGCCTTCACTCGCCCGGAGGACGCAGGCCCACTTGCCGGAGCAGCTACAGGCCAACTGCCGAACGAATACCACGTGCCGGGCACGCCTAAGAGCGAGGCGTCGGCCCTGGAGACCGAGTTCATCATTGTGTATGACACGCAGGAGAAGCCTCTCCTAGTTTCCGTCAGGGATCCGGAGAAGGTGGCTGTCCTGAGTGAGGCCCCGGACTGGTTTGTGGAGAGGCATCGCCTCAACAAGCGGGAGTTTGTGAGTTCGCCTCAGCTGGGCCTCATGATGTACGCTACTAGGTTTCTTCAGTCTAGCTTGGGGGCCGGGTGTAAGGGGGCATCATGTATATAGTGTTTTGGGGTGACGAAGTTTCAGTAGACGCCCCAGAAGGAGTTGGAGCTCCCAAGAGTAGTCATGTCCATCCCAGGCGGACGAGTTGCTTGACCGCCAGGACTCGATGACACCCAGGAGATTGAAGGCGCTGGCGTAGTGATGCGAGGGGTGAGTCATGTTTTAACTTCAACTTTTCGGGGTCTGCAGCACGATGCCTAGGCATTTGCCTTTTGAGTTGTAATACCTATATGGACCAGGGTCTGTTTGTGGGAGAAGGCCCTAAACGCCAACAAACCCACGCCACAGGAGACTTCAGGAGACTTGGTCCACTCAACGCAATGGGGACGTGGACGAGGACGAGGACGCCCTGCCCTTGCAGGACGCAGCCATTCCGAAACAGGCTGCCGAGGCTGCCATCCCGAAAGACGCTGCCATCCTCAAGGATGCTGCCATCCCCAAAGAGGCTCCCACCCCAAGTCCCTCTCGGAAGTCCCCAAGCCCCCGCAGCCAGCGAAGGAATCTGGCACTGACCCTTCCATTCCCAAGGCGCCTGGCTTTGGCCCGGAGCTGCCTAAGGCACCGAGCTTCCCTGCCCCGCCCCCAAAGCCTCTTTCCGCCAAAGCCACAGGCCGGCTAAGGTCACAGCGAGCACGAAGACCCCAGCCGCCCCAAAGCTGCCAGCAAAGACGGCAATGTAGATTTTGAGGTTTTGAGGCCGGTCACATGGCAGCACGCGTAGTACCGAGATAGCGACGGGAGTTGCCTCGCCCCCATTGTGTTTTTTCAGACCTCAGCCCATACTCCTCCCACCCCACCCCCCGCCCCCCACCCCCCTTCCCCCCCCCCCCCCGCCCCAACCCCCCAAACCCCCCCCCCAACCCCACCCCAACCCCAACCCCCCCACCCCCCAAACCCCAACCCCCCCCCACCCCCCCCCAAACACCACCCCCCACCCCCCCCCCCCAACCCCCCCCACCCCAACCCCCCCAACCCCCCCCCCCCAACCCCCCCCCCCCCACCCCCCCCCAAAACCCCCAACCCCCCCCAAACCCCAACCCCCCCCCCCCCAAACCCCAACCCCCCCGAACCCCAACCCCCCAACCCCAACCCCCCCCAACCCAACCCCCCCACCAACCCCCCCCCCCACACCCCCCCAACAACCCCCCGCCCCAAACCCCCCCCAACCCCCCACCCCTAACCCTCCCTAACCCTCCCAACCACCCCTGACCCCCCCCCTGACCCCCCTAACCCCCCTGACCCCCCTTGAACCCCCCCGAACCCCCCCTGAACCCCCCCTGAACCCCCCCCTGAACCCTGAACTTCCCCTCCTGAAAACCCCCCAACCCCCCCCCCCCCCAACCCCCCCCCCCAAACCCCCCCCCCAACCCCCCCCCCCCCAAACCCCCCCCCAAACCCCCCCCCAACCCCCCCCCCAAACCCCCAACCCCCCCAAACCCCCCCCCCCCAACCCCCAAACCCCCCCCCAAACCCCCCCCCCCAAACCCCCCAACCCCACCGCCCCCCCAAACCCCCCCCGCAAAAACCCCCCCCCCCAACCCCCCCCAAACCCCCCCCCAACCCACCCCCCCCAACCACCCCCCCCCAACCCCCCCCCCAACCCCCCCCCCCCCCCCCCCCCACCCCCCTCCCCCACCCCCCCCAAATTTTAAGGGTTGGCACTTTGCTTTGGACTTGGCTGCGGCCTTTGCGTTGCTCCAGTGCCGCAGAGCGCAGCGCTTGCACACCGGCATGGCATGCAAGAGACAGAGCAAGTCAGTTTTTGTCTATGTTAGCAGCAACAGTTATCAAGCCAAGAGTGTTATGATGCGCCGTTGCAGCGTAGGTAAGTATGATCAGTGGTGCAGGAACGTTTTGCTTTTTGAAAACCACTCTTGTCAAGTTTTGTAACTTGAGGGTAGTTTTGAAAGTCTTTTTAGCCGAGCTGGCAAGCTCCCAATCGTCATTAATTCCCCAATCAGCACTTATCGTTAAGCTGGTCCACCAATGGTGAAAGCCATGTATCAAACAAGTTCCGCATAACTCGGTTGTCCACTCCAAGAACAAGCCTTTCTTATCTGGCAAAACATTGAGTGGGGAACACCAAAGCCACAAGCACCAAAAGGGAGCGAAAAGAAAGATTCTGGAAGAAAACATCACAACCGCGCCACCACACTTTTGTCTTGCAACAGCTGCAACAACACTGGCAATAGTTCCTGGCCTTGATCTTCCACTTCTGTTTTCCACAAGAGCAAACTGTCTCTCTTGTCTTTTATTTTCTTCATTCTAGGGGTTTTCCAAAGCCTGCTGTCAAAGCTCAGGCAAAAAGTGAGCCTCGAGTTTCAAAAAGCGTCAGCCAGACAGTGCCAGTCTAACTGCGAAGCTGTGCAAAAAGTTTGCAGCTTCGAGAATCCGCAGTGCAACGACTGCAAGGACTTGGGGGGGGGGAAAACTAGCGCTTCCTCTACCTTTCTCTAAATTTGACCATACACACAGATTCCCTTTTTCCTGCCAGAACACATTCTCTCTTTGCGGAAAAGGGGGTCGGGGAGCAGGGTGTTTAGCATGAGAATCCAACTTCCAAAGATTTTGTTTGCACATCACATTTCGTAACTGAAAAGGCTTCACTGTACAAAGCACAAAAACAAGATACTACTTGTTCTCAGTAATCGGGATGTTCACTCAGAAGACCATCCACGCAGCAGCTGAGCTCAGCCCAGCAGCCCAGCAGCTTATCAGCATGGTCGCAAACTCACACTTCTCAGGCAGAAAGTTCCTCAACTTGCCAATGTATTCTGATTGTAGTTCGCAGCGCTGCATCTTGCCCTTCATGTTAACAATATGAAGTTGATGTACACTTCAGGTACAAGATCTTGATGCGGGGTGCATCTCCCGATGTTGATCTTGATCAAACTTCTCGCAGCGCATCCAGAATGTTGATCTTAATGTTGAACTTCTCGTGGCGCATCTCCAGAATGTAGATCTCGATGTTGAACTTCTTGTGGCGCATCTCCAGAGTGCAGATCTTGATGAGCCAACACCTTTCTAACACCCGCAAACCTTTGCACCTGAAGAGAACGAAGGAGCTTCGAAAAGATCGAAGGATTTTGAAGGGCTTCGAAGTGGGTAAGAACGAAGGGAAGCTTCAAAGGCTTCGAAGAGGAGTTTCAAGGTTTCGAAGGCAAGAATGAAGAGGTTTCGAAAGAATTCGAAGGGTGAGATTGAAGGGGCAAACGAGAAGGCTTTTCTGCAACTTTTCTCAAACAGTTAAGGAACAGGTGTTAGATGCCACTTGATGCTTGCTTCTGCAGAGCGTTAAGGCTTTAAGGCTACGCTGGCCAGCTCTGGGTGCATAAAGAGTTTTTTGTTTAGAACATCCAAATGATGCATGTAAGCTGCAGGTCCTGCAGGTCGGTCTGTTACTGTTGCAAGTGAAATTGATGCTGGTGTATGCTGGCAGGAAATGTGGGCGGAGAGACGGCGCACTGGGACTTATACGCAAAGGCCTACAGGCTCTGTGATGCTCGAAGATTGCTTTGGGCACCTCCTCGTGCAGGAAAAAGCAGGACAATTGCAATCCACTGCAAATGTCTGTGGAACAGGGTGTTTTTCCACGCAGCTTTGAGTTCCAGATGGGTCGACAAGGCTTGGCCACGCATTGGTCTGCAATCTGGTTCAAGTTTGTAAGCGAGTTCAAGATCTTTTGGAGCTTTAGGCTAAGAGAACTTGGGGAGCTGAAAGTGAGTTTCGTGATTATGGCATTTTTTGTCACCGTTTTCTGGACCTATTGTTGCAGGAGAGGTGCGTCACAAGAAGTTCAACTGTCCGCTTGCTGGAAGGCTTGGCACAGGGTGATCATGCATTTCTGGCCTTGTCCCGCTTGGAAGAAGCTGTTTGCTGCCGCTTTGCTGCGGAGTATCTGGTTTTGGGGTTGCTTCTCCATCGGTTGGTTGTAACCCTGGAAAGGATAAGTCCGCAGCCCGTTCACATGGCTGTGCCAGCACTCTTGCTTCCGCGGGGCAGCAACTGCATCGTTCTTCTAATTGGGTTCCATCATCGTGTTTGACGCTTGGGCAAACCTGAACCTTTGAAGTTTTGAAGTTCGGTTTGCTCAGAAAGGTTCAGAAAGAGGCAGAGAAAGCTTAGATAGATCTCTAAAGCGAGTGGAAGCTTTGTGCAGACAGCTTGTTTTGCTGTGTGTTTACAACAACACCTGATCCGTCTCTTTGCAACCTTGAGCTTGTAACCATTCAGAAATTTCAACCTCAAGGCCTCTAAGGATGGCAAGCTTACAGTTCAGGATAATTCGTTGGACGGTCGCGAAATTAAGGGCGCCCTCCAGGTTTTGCAGGCAATGCGTCGCAGGGAGATTGCTTGTGCCTTCACAAACCTTGTTAGCTCGAGCAGCTTTATCAACGACACAGTTACGGTGTCCGAAAAACCGGTGGTTCATTCGGTGGACGAGATAGCTGCCATGGTAGCCCGATTGGGAGCACTTGCCAAGAAGCGAAAGTTCAGAAAGATCTTTGGACTTGAAAGGCTTAAAGACAGGTTGCATTGGTTGAAGAGAGCCTCAGGTACTCGTACCTGCCAGTTTACTGTCCGGTCGAGAAAAGAGCGAAAATCTTTCATCAAGTCGCAGTGCCTTTCGGAAGCACCAAGGCGGTGTGCTACTTCTTGAGAGTGGCAAGGGCGCTTTGGACGCTTATCGTTCGTGGGACTATTGTGGTGCAACGAACTTTTTCGATGACTTCGTTTTGCTTGCTCTCGAAAAGGATTGCGCCTCTTCGTGGGAGTCTTTGAATCGCCTGATGAAGATCTTGGGCTGGAAGCTCTCGGATGACAAGGCGACCGATTGGGCACAAAGATTTGAGGCCCTCGGGGTCGCTTTTGATTTAGAGCGTGCCACGTCCGGTTTCATTGGGGTTGACAACACTGAGAGAAGGAGAGAGGAGCTTATCAACCAGCTCGTTGACACCACGGAGAGAGGAACCCTCACACAAAAGGAAGCGTTGCAGCTGAGGGGTCGCCTGCAATTTGCTGAATCTCAGTGTTTTGGGCGACTGGGAAAGCATTGTCTGAACATCTCACGCCTTCTCAGGTGCGATCGGAGTTCCTGAAAAACTAAGCTGTGCCCTTTTGGACTTCGCAAACCTACTGCGGGCCGAAAAGGAAAAGCCCAGGGTAGTGGGTAGGATTTCGTGCAGGCCCTTCATGATCTTGACAGATGCATTCTTCGACCCGGGGTCTGAAACCAAAGGAGGACTAGGTGGAGTGCTTTTGACAGGCACGGGCTCTGCGATTTCATTCTTCTCCGTGCCAGTCTCAGATAAGGACTGCAATCTTCTAGCAAAGAAGGATGAGGCGACAGTGATTTCTGAATAGGAGATGTTAGCCGTGTTGATCGGCTTCCTTGTTTTCAAGGAGTTTCTGATGACTAACATTGAGTCAGACGGAGAGATCGTCGCGGGGATCGGTGTGGTCTCTTATATTGACAATGATGCTGCGAGGTCGCACTGGTCGCAGGAACTGCGAAGAAAGACGTGGCTGGAGCCATTGTCAAAGATCTGGCGATCGTTGAGACAGAGCATGGGCTCGTACCTTGGTTCGGTCGGGCCGGGACCGAATCCAATCTCGCCGATGAACCGTCGAGATTTGCTACCGAGCGTGTCAAGGAGCTGGGGTTCGCTGATAAGTCAGGGCTGGCGGTCAAGGTGACTGACCATTTCTTCTTCAAGCTCGAAGGATCGTTGGCGAACGAAAAAGAGGGGTAGCGGGTTAGCCAACGCTCTCTTCTAGAGGGCGAGTATTCCGCTCGAATGTTTTCGGGCTTGACCAGCGTTGGAACACCGATGTGGGGTGCAGCCCTCTCGGAAGGAGATCTCTGGAGATTGATTCCCCAGCGTTTGAAAAAGAGAGGTATGAGAGCGTACATGCTGCTCTAGCGGCTAGCGCTAGCGGAATCTTGAAGTCAGATTGAGTTTTTGAGAATTTGAATATTTATACATTCTGTTCATTTGGGCTCAAGCACGGTCCTCGAACAATAAGCTGCGTTCTTCGAGTGCTCGCAGAAGATAGGGCTTTATTGTGAGAGGAAAAATTGCGGTGCAATTTTAGTGGCTTGTGCTTTTCGGTGTTTTCTTTGTGAACCTGTCGTGCTTGAACCGAACTGCATGCTTGATATTGCAGGAATCTTTCATCGTCGCAAGGTGACCGGCTCGAAAAGCCGATTGAAGGAGAAAGAAAATTTTGACCCGCCCTCCCACCCTACTCAGAGACACATGTACAATGTTCATGCTGTGTGACAGTTGAAGCATTTTCTATTGCCAGAGACTCAAGGAAAGCCACTGCGAGGTGGGCGTGCAACGCGAAACAAACTACGCGGTCTCGCACTTGGTGGAGTCTTTGCTACTTGTATTGAGTGCTGTGATTGTCCACGCCAGGAATAACCACAATGCACCTGTGTCTGTGGATGCTTGTTCTTGGAGCCTTACGTGAGTGCTTGCAGTTACACGCTTTCGTGAATGCATACAGGCTTGGATTTCAAGTGTCTCAACCATTGCCCTTTCAGCACTCCCCATGGAGCGCTCTGTGACACGAGCTCAGCTGGAAGACTTTCGCGTGTGGCTTCAGTCCTTGAATATGGATTCCCTGGTCAAGGTGGCTGAGGTATTGGACGATCTCATGGCAGATCGCGAATTGCAACAGAGAGAGAGGCAGCGACAGCCCGTCGTTCGCAGTGGCAGTTTGTGAACCCAGAACCCACACCCGAGCAGCCACACGAAGCTGCCTCGTCAAGCTCTCAGCATCAACCGAAGAGCTCGTGATCTGTTCTGAACAGCTGTTCTGTGCCCTGATTCAGGCCGCTATACTCAGGCCGGACCTGTGAGGGGTAGCGGGTTAGCCAACGCTCTCTTCTAGAGGGCGAGTAATCCGCTCGAATGTTTTCGGGCTTGACCAGCATTGGAACACCGATGTGGGGTGCAGCCCTCTCGGAAGGAGATCTCTGGAGATTGATTCCCCAGCGTTTGAAAAAGAGAGGTGTGAGAGCGTACATGCTGCTCTAGCGGAATCTTGAAGTCAGATTGAGTTTTTGAGAATTTGCATATTTATACATTCTGTTCATTTGGGCTCAAGCACGGTCCTCGAACAATAACTGCAAAAGATCGGGTCGTACCTCCGAGATGAAGTCTCGCGTGACCGGCGATTTTGGCCGTGGAAGCCAGCCCCTGGCGTACAACAGGAATTTCGAGGGCTGGAAAGTTGGTCCGAGGCTGCACTCGTGGCGCGTGAGATCACTCTGCGCCAGGATGTGAATAAAGCCTTGGAAGCGAGCCGCAACACTGCCGAGGCGCGAGAAATGAGTCCTAAAGGCAGGACAAGCGCCCGCGGAAGAAGAAAGGTGGTGGTGATGGCACCGAGGCTGATACCTCGAAGGCGCAGGTGAGTTTGCCGAGTGGTGTGGGTGATGCCAAATGCAAGCATTGTGGCCACCCAGGTCACATGGTGTCCTTATGCCAGCTGCAGACCAGTATTCCTCTGGTGGTGGCAGCGGAGACAAGAATGGTAAAGGCAAAGGGAAGGGCAAAGGCTCGGGTGGAAAGGGTGACAAGGACGACAAGGCCAAGCAGCCTTGCCGGTTGTTCGCCAATGGGCGCTGCACCTATGGTGACAAGTGTAGGTTCTCTCATGTCAAAGGAGATGCTGCACATCAGCAGCAGCAGCGGGAACCATCCGAGGATAAGAGCAAGAAGGCCAAAGCGAAAGCTGCGAAGGCCAAAGCAGCTGCCGCTCCTGATGAGCAAGTCTACCCCTTGTTCGAGGTACCAGTGGGATCAGCGGGAGACCCTGTGCCTCTTTACGATACCTCGCACCAGACTGTGGAGCCCGGTGCCAAAGGCTGGCGCCATTGGCCGGGAAACATGAGTAAGCTTCCTGCAGACCGGAAGACCGTGGCTTCCGCGCCCACGCCGGGGTTCAACGCGCAGGGGTCATGTGTTTACTCATAGCTGTTTGCTGTTTGAGAAAGATCACCGTACTTTGTCATTTTGGCTCAAGCCACACACCAAATCAGTACAATGCTGGCTAGCTTTACTTTTGAAGCTTGAACATTGCCTTGTAGAGCAAGAGCAAGACATTTGAGCAAGACATTCGACGCAGCTTATCTTTACATTGCAATTCTAGGTAGTTCCTTTCCGCATTAGGCGGCGTGCAAGCGTTCCTTTGGGGAACGCGGATGTCGTCTGGCTTCGGCTGGCTTCCTCTCGGGTATCACATCAGTGATCTCGAGGACTTGGCCTTGCGTAAATTACTTTGGACTTCGGTTTGGGATTTTTCGGATAAAGTTTCACGGCAGCAGTCTTGCTTTGACATCCACCTGGGTTCCCGAGCTCTTTACGGGCTGCATTCCGTTCCAGTTGATCGTGCAGATCATCTTTGGGCACTCCGCACCACTCCCCGAAGTCCGCCTTAATTTCCTTTGGTCTTTGAGATGTCCACTGACCTGACACCGCATGCTGCAATCATGGCAGTTGACCTCATTGAACCTCACTCGGGGCATCACGCAGAGCAGCCAGTCAGGGTCAAGCGTTATAGGAATAATCTTCTGGGTCCAGGGCGTGCCGCGGCTAGTGATTTGATTGATGCTGTTTCAAATTTTGATGAAACTTTGGGGGAGAATGTGCCAAGCGAACACTTCCTGTCACCTCCACTACCTGTGTGTTCGCAATCTTTTGTCATGTCTGCAACTCCCAAATCTTCAGCTGCTTCAGGTTCTTGGTCGGTCGTTGCTTCTTTGCATCCTGGGACGACCCTGGAACGCCCGACATCAAAGTCACATCCTTTGCCGGCACCTAATCGGACTCTCTGTCCTAGGACTAGGCCCTCGGTTGCTTTGGTTCCTAGCGCAACGCCTTTGCCAGCCCCCACTAGGCTTAATGTACATCGGGCTTACCTGCCGTTGGAAGCGCCTCTGCCTCCGCCAAACTATCAGCCTGCCCGTGTATACTCAATTTACCCCTCAGAAGCTCACGGCATGCAGTTTCTTGCTCCACTTCAGGTAATCGTGCTGTAAGTACAAACCTTTATTTTCCGGAGAAAAATTTTCGAATTCTACGAATGAGAAAGTTTTTCGGCTCAGACGAAGAGAGGCCACAGCCCTCTCAGCCACAACCCTCGTGGAGAGGGTCCGGGAAAATTTTTCTGCCTTCAGCCAAGTGTGCTGGGGGATTAGCGTCCTGCGGCCTGGTGGGGGGAGCGGGAGCCTCACAGAAGGTCGATGGCGCTTGGAGCTTACATTTCAAGCTTGGTTCTGAAAGCCGAGTTGCCTTCTTGTTCTTGAGCTTTCTTGGAGCATGGTGCGTTGTTGTAGTCTGAGCCAGGACGCAATTTAAGGTTTCTTTTCTCCAGGTCTTTCTTGGAGACTTTGTGAGTGCGTTGGTTGCTGTGCATTGCTGTCGCTGGAAGTTTGCTGGAGCGCAGGTAGATTCCTGGAGACGAGCTAGTGTCTTAGGTTTCAGAACTTGCTGCAGCTGGTAGCTGTTCTCGTCGACTGCGAGAGTTGTACATGTCAGGTCAAAATATTTTATCTTGCACGGAACCAAGTTTAGAAGCTTTGGCCTGGGTGTAGAAGCAACCTTGTCCATACGTTTCTCCTGCAGCAGAATTAGGAATCAGCTTGCGCAGTTCACGCCCCGTTCAGGCATCTTGATGTGGGGACCTGGAGTGCCCTCCTCGTTAGCAGATGGCCAAGCAAAAGGTTCAGCAGCGTGTCCGTCCTGCCCTGACAACAGGTCCTAGACGCTAAGGCACGGAAGGGATGAGCAATCAGTGCTTGCATTTGCACTGTCTCTGGAGTCCGCTGCGTGGTTTGTGTTTTTGAAGCATGTGAGTTTGTGTTGGACCTTTGCAGATAGAACCACATCGTCAAATGAACACTGCCGCACTTCAGGTGGTGTCCTTCGAAGTGAGAAGTCTTCGGGGAGAATTATAATGCATGGGCAGTTCCAAGAATGCTGCAAGGGCAGCTCAAGAGAGATCAAGCTGCTAAGGCAGTCGTGGTCAAAGATCGGCTGAAGGGTCAGCTCGATGAGATCTGTTGCAAGGGCAACTCAAATAGTTTTGCTGCAAGGGCAGCTGAAGATGGCAAGGGCCAATATTCAAGGCACGCAATGAGTGTGCTTCATACATCGCTGCAAGGGCAGCCCATTCTTTCAGGCCGTGACGATAGCCAAATCCGGCAAGGGCCGGCAAGAGGTGCAAGGGCACCGATCAGTCGTCTAGTAGAGACGAGAGGTTCTCTCGAGAGCTTGAAAACAGAAAGATTGCAAGCTGCGATCGACTCAGCACTTAATTGCACATTTCAAGGGAAAGTCGTGCTGACATCTGAGTTTATTCTTCCAAACCTGAATCTCTGTCGGTTCAAAAAAAAAAAAGAGAGAGACAAAAAGGGTAGCGAAGGCTCTGAGAGGAAACAAAAGCCAGGGGGCAAAGAAAAGAGGCGTAAGCCCAGATGTTTCCGTGGCCCTTCTTTCCGGGCGGTGAGTCACAAGGCTCTGCCTCCAGGGGCCGCAGGAGGAACAGAAGCAGCAGCGACAGCCGTCGCTCAAGACGCAGAGACAGGCGCCGAAGGGCGTCTAGGTCGCGCAGCCCAAGGGGGCGTCGAGAGAGGTCTCCAGAGACCCAGCCGAGGACCCCAATTGTTGGGACCCCTAGCATGCCGGCTCCGCAGCCAGGATTTCATTGGTGCCAAGTGCCGACTGCGGTCTTCGGCGTGGCGTCTGGGCAACAGACCCAGGCGTCCCTTCCTGCTCAGAAGGGAGCTGAGGCAGCTTCTTCTTGGAAGGACTCCTCCCGGTGGCAAGAACAGTCCACCCCGTGGAAGAGCCAGCAGTCTTCATGGGGCAAAGGTTGGGGGCATTCTAAGAACTACGGCTCCAGCAGCTCGTGGCAGGGCTCTGGAGGGAATCGGCGCGAGAAGTGGGACAAGCCCAAAGGCTGGAACAAATGGCCCAAGCCTGAGCAAAAGCCGGCTAAGGAGCAGTATGGGCGAGGGGCTGCCCCCAAGGAGGAGGAGCCGGAGATTCTCCTCGACCCAGTGGCTGGGATTTTTGGAGCCCGGCAGCAAGGGCCGCCTGAGAGGCCCGACTCTGCATTCAACGTTGCGGAGGCGACGGAGGAGGAAGTTCAAGCGGCGGCCAATCGCAAGGCTGAGCGCGAAGAAGAAGGGTTCCACAGTCAGCTCTGGCAAGGAGCGATCGCTAAGGCCCTCGCAGACCCCTCGCGACCCAAGTGCGCCCGAGAACTGATGCGTGAGGGCATCTTACGAAGCTGGTGGAACATGTCCTGGAAGGACGCCCGAGGCCTGATTGACGGGACCTTGGTGGACGAGTATCGCGACCGGTTGATGCTGTACATGGCAAAGTATAAGAACCCCACCGAGGTGCCGCAGCCGATTGTCGAGCGCTGTGCATGCTTGTTCGCGTGGTTCAAGCAGAACTCCAGGCCGCTGGACATTGAAGGGGACTTCGATGCGATCATGTTCGCAGTGCCAGGGCAGAAAGTATTGTGCTTTCGCACAAAGTTGACAGGGCCATCCTTCCTGGAGCCCGCAAACCACCGCTATACGATGACAATGTCCCACGGCTTGCCGTGGACAGCAGCCATGGGTGTGGGCGAGTATGGGGAGATAACCCCGGGAGACTTCACGGACGGCGACTTCCCGTCGTACGGATTCAGCGGCCGCGGGGTCTGCAACGACTCCGGCTTTGAAGGTATCAAAGCCTCAATCTCCAAGGTGGCTGCAAGAGCCAAAGGGAGGGACGTCATCTTCTCGATGGAAGGGCTCCTGCAGGAGAATACGCCCCAGGTGGAGGGGGGCATGCCGGCACTGAATGCTGCTTGCCGAGATGCAGGCAGCGCGCGGTCAGGGGACCACCTGCTTTTGAGTCCCACCTGTGCAGTTTTGAGGGCCGTATCCGTAGCCTGGCCAATCTGAGCCAAGAGCCGAAACACTGAGCCTCGATATAAGCTCGTCGGGAGCCATAAAAGAGTGTCCCGTTCTGACAGGGCGAGTGAACTTTCGCTTTGTCATCATGTTTGCAACAGAAATTTTGTCTTCCTCACATGTTTCCTTTCATGCGGGTATCGGGAGTTTTGGGTCAGTTTTGGTTCAAGCCCCAGATGCCTGGTCACCTAAGAGCACCGGAGGTGCCTTCTGACAGCGAGTCGGAAGGCCAAGAAGTTAACCAGCATCGTGTTGCTCAGGTCCTGATTTCCGCAGGACCACCGAATGTGCAACTCCCCTGGGAACAAGGAATTTTCAGGGACATCTTCGCACCTAGACCAGTGGTGTCACTGGACTGGCCAGAGCCCAAGGTTCTTGTCAATGTGGATGAAGCCGAACTATCGTCTACACCAGGTCCCAGCGTTTTGCAAGACAAAGACAAGACGCCAATCACAGGTGTCTTCAGCTCCTCACCGGGAGCCAATGTTTTCAGCAAAGTGATCAAGTGCAAAAAGAAAGATGAGCCTTTTGAGGAGGCTGTTGCAGGCATGTGGTTGAAAAACATGCAGATGTGGAAACAGCTGTTCGAGGCCTCCCCGTCCACCACTTTTGCCAAAACATTACAGGAATTGGACGAAGAGGAGAAGATGTTGTCCCTTCGTGACATGTTTGGATCGAAATCACCACACACAATCCAGAAGCGTGCATCAACCTTGTTGAGATTGTTTCGTTGGCTTCAAAAACAGGCCGATGTGCAAGGGACCTCTGTGGAGGAACCCCTTCTCCCATCAGAGGAAGCGGTGTACAAGTTCTGCAGAGAGATATCCCACAGGAAGAAGGGCAAGCTGGCACCTCAGAGCGTGGTACAAGCGTTGAAGTTTGTGAAATTTGTGCTTTCCATTCCAAATGTGGAGAATTCCATCTCCCCCAGGGTCCAAGGCTTGGCCGACCGAGTGGCAGGCGAGCACGAGCCCACACATCAAGCCCGGGACCTAACAGTGCTTGAAGTTAGGTTTCTGGAAGAGTGTGTTTGGAACGCTGAGCTCCACATTGTCGATCGATTTGCAGCAGGGGTATTCCTGTTTCAGATCTTCAGCAGGAACCGTTGGTCGGACATCAGGCACGTGCGATCCTTGGAGTTCGATTTTCTGGAGATTGGCCCCGAAATCTGTGGTTTTCTGGAAGGCAGGGCCAGGGAGGTGAAACAGTCCAACAAGAAGAAGAAACTCTCGTTGTTCATGCCCTTGGTGGCTCCAGTTCGGGGGGTCCACCCGACGGTGGTTTGGGCCAAAGAATGGCAGAAAGTGGCCGCCGAAGCAGGGATCGTGCTCTCGAAGACCCCTGTAGGCCCTTTACTACCTGCCACCGCCCCAGACGGTGCCTGGCTGCAGAGGTCCATCGACTCCGCCGAGGCCTCCAACTGGCTGACGGGACTGCTAAGGAACCGCGACCCCTCAACAGCGAGGGTTACCACACATTCCTTGAAACACACTGCTCTGGGCTGGTTGAGCAAATACGGCATTGTGGGCGAAACACAGACACTCTTGGCACATCATTTTACTGGAGCGTTGAGTACATTAGCTTACTCAAGGGACGCCCTTAGTGGCCCCCTCCGGCAGCTGGAGGAAATGCTAAAGCAGGTACGGGAGGGCTCGTTTTGCCCGGACGCTACTCGGAGTGGATACTTTGCCCGTGCCCAAGGATCAGAGGCAGGTGCGTCTGTTGACCTCGGGTCCTGGCTGCCGATCAGCAAGGCAGGCAGCTTAGATGGGCTGCCCGCGAACTCCGAAAGCACGCATGAGCCTTTGCCAGCTACAGTGGAAGGCTTTGAGGACGATTTCCTGGGGGTTGGACCGCTTTGCTCCTCGCAAGGGAAGGTTTTTGAGTCACCAAGTGCCATGCCTGTCTTGGAAGCATCTGCGCCGTCGGTAGCGGAAGGAGACGAATCCCCCTCGAAAGAAAGTGAGGAATTAGACAGGTTGGCTACCGTGACTTCTGGGCTTTGCGAGGCGCTGTTCGATAAGGTCGACACACAAGGTGCAGATGATAACGAGGAGGCAGAGATCTCGCCCACCACATCAGCAGACGGGTCCTCCGAGGAAACCTCTGATGGAGCCTCGTCGGAAGAAAAGGAGGAACCAGCTTCGACCCTGAGCCTACCGGAGGGTTGGAGCGCGATCCAGAACAAGAAGTCTACCATGTTACATCTGTACAAAGTAGGTCAGACGACGCTGAAATGTGGCAAGTGGATAAGCGTCAATTTTGTAGAAATGGAGAAGCCCTCAGCGAAGTGGCTACAGTGCAGCCGTTGTTTTCAGGAGTAAAGAGAGGGGTGACACTGTTGTTGGCCGGTTTGTGTGCTTGTGCAACACCAGCCCTTTTGTACCAGCTCTCTCTCTTGCAAGTTGCAGTTTTGGCCCCACTCCCTAAACATGGCAAACGCAGCGGATAGTCAGCCTTTCTTCGAGCAACATGCTCGCAAGATCGGAATGGAGCAGCCACTCTTGGACAAATTCATAGCTGGAGGGGTCAAGACGGTGTCCATGGCGGCCTATGCCGCCACTCAACCGGGTCAACCTCTCACAGATAGGGAGGTCTCCACTCTATGTACGAGTCTGGGGCAGAACAACCCCACTCTTGCACAGATGACAGTCGTCAAGAGGCTCCTGTTTGAGTGCCAGACCATGAGCTTGGCAAACTTGAAGGCAACCGTGGAACAGCAGCCGGACTCAGTCCTACGTAAGCTGCCAGGAGCTGAGAGAGCCCAGCGCCTGGAATTGCAGGCTCAAAGGCTGGGCGGACTCTCGATTGAGCATGACTTAGAGCCCGCCTTTTCAGTATATGATGCTGTGTCGACACAAGTAGAGCAAGGGTCGCTGAAATACCTGCATCCGAGCAAGATCCCCACGCGTCGCCAGGAATTGGCGCAAGGCAAGCCAACCAAGGAACTTGTGCTGGACGCTTCGGGGGATGGCCTCTCGGTTCAAGACAAATCCTCTAAAGTAGAGGCCCAGTCGGGGTCAGACATGGCGACTTACAGGGCGCTGCAAAGACGGGGTCTGGCCTACGACCTCGTTGGCATTTTGAGTTGCAAGGTGCACGAGAAATGGCTTCAGAAGGCCTTTGCTACCTTGCAGACCCCACCGCCCCCAGGCTTCAACCGTCCGACGCTGCAGCAGGTCCTGCGAGCAGATCGGGCCTTGTGGATGGAGCTTGGCAGCAAACAGCCGACCCTGACAAGGGCAGCGGCGAACGCGCCGCTCGCGGACGCCCGGTGCTTAGATCAAGTCTTTCTGGAAGCCACCAACACGGTTGCAGTCAATTTCCACTTCATGCCGACACCTCGTGCGGAAGGGTTCCCAGATAGAGGAGGCAAAGGCGCTGGCAAGGGCCCCAAGCGCTGGGGCGACGGAAAAGGGTACGGACAATGGAAATATCAGAGGACCGACAAAGGAGACAAGGGCCAGGGAGGCAAATCAGGCCTCAAGGGGGCCCGCCTCCCCACAAAGGGAAAATTTGACAGTGGCAAGGGAGGCTTTCCGAACAAGTCCCTTGTCTTGCAAGGAGGCAAGGGGGAGACCCCCATGCCGGCCGCCTTGCGAGGCGGAGTGCCGAACGACGAGCAAGGAGAGCCTCTTTGTTTTGGCTTCAACCTAGGACAGTGCAAGGACGCCCCCTTGGGGGGCAGATGTGCACGTGGCAGACATGTGTGTTGTCACCCAGGTTGCTTCCGGAAGCATCCCTTTTCTGAGCACAGGCATTCAGGCCAGGTAGCCTGAAAGAACGCCCCGCTGCAAGGGACGTCGAATGACAGCGCTTCTGCGCCGGACCAGGCGTCTCGAGCTGCTCTGACGCGTCGCGCACAAGCGTGCGCGGTAAGAGAAGAAACAGCCATGGGGGAGGGTGGAGACAGTTCGGCCCAATTTTGTGAACAGAACAATTTTCCCGCTTCTGAGGCGGACAGGCCCGAAGAGAGCTGCAAGGACTCGTACCCTGCTGCTTTTGCGAAAGGGCAAGAGAAGCAGCCCCCGCTCAAGCGGGTGGCTGAGCCAATCCCACAATTTTCCAAGCCTCCAGCCGAGGCTTCTGCATTTTCACCTCAGGCGAGTCATCACGGCGCGCAGAGGTCTGGGCAAGCGCAATGTACTGCGCCCCAGACCATACAGGAGTGTTGGGTTTTGGAAATTTTCGCGGGGTCGGCCGGGATTACCTCGGCAGCTGCTTCAGCCGGCCTCAAGCGGTCAGTCGGAGTAGACAATGTCCGCATGCCGAGGCGCAAGGGCAAGATCATACAGCTGGACTTGCTCCTGTTGTCGCACCAAGGTCTTCTGTGGAAATGGCTGGGTTCTCCAGGACTGGTCGCCGTATGGCTGGCGCCGCCCTGCGGCACATCCAGCAGGGCCAGGGAAATCCCGTTTCCGGGGGAGGACGAGCCGCGTCCTTTGCGGTCAGTGGAGTGCCCGGAAGGGCTCCCAGGCCTTGGCCCAAGCGATGCAGAAAGGGTGGCAAAGGCTAACGAGCTTTACCGGCTCACGGCCCGAATCTGGGGCTTCTGCTGCGAAAATGACATTGTGGTAATCATAAAGAACCCCTATCGCAGTTTCTTCTGGCATTGCAGCGCCATTGAACACATCCTCAGGAGTGAACAGGCGATCGTGGTCCAGTGCGACTTTTGCATGATGGGAGGTTCGAGATTAAAGCGGACGGCCCTGCTGTGCAACAGCGACCTCATCACAGGCCTGGCTGTCACGTGTGATGGATCCCACGAGCACCTGCCCTGGAAAGTGCAAGAGGGAGTTCTCGCAACAAAGCTTGAGACTGCGTATCCACACCAGTTTTGTAAGCACTTTGTTTCCCTGCTGCTGCAGCATCTGACACAGAAGGGTTGTCGGGATGGTCTGAATCTCTTGGAGGCCGATCCCGCAAACTCCTCAGGAGCCAGGGTGGTAACGACACAGGCGAAGACCAAAAAGGCTGCATCGTTTCAGGTTATCCCCGAATTTCGCAGACGAATCAGATGGACAGTACCCGGCCAACTCCGTAGTACTCTCCAGACTACACAGTGGTTGGCACCGGACAGGATCCCGGGCTTCAAGGCGCCAGGAGCCCCGGCGCTGAGAGTGACGCCCCTACTGTCTTCTGCGACGGATGTACTGGTGGAGGTCCCGTGGAACCCACAGGAATTTGTGGCGAAAGCCCGACTGGCCGGCCACCCCCGACACCTGTGTCTCGGGGTGCCACCCGCCCTGCGGAAGGCAATTTTGGCGTGTTCTAAACAGCCTGCAACCAAGGTGATTGAGACTCGAGCTGCGCAGTCACGGAGATGGCTCCAGCGAGCCCAGGAGCTGCAGTTAGCTGAAGACGACTTCAAAGCTAAGCTGCCCGAGCACATCCGCAGCAGCCTCCGTAATAAGAGAATACTGCTCTTCAAAGAGATGCTGGAAGCGTCCCACTACGCCGACAAGGCAGTGGCGGACGACCTGGCACAGGGTTTTGACCTTGTGGGGCATTTAGACCTTCCGGCAGGCTGGTCCACCGACTTTCGTCCAGCATTCCTCTCCCTGAAGGACCTGTCCCAACTGACGCAGGAGACGAACCACCAGGTCATCAAGGAAGTTGAGGACTCATCTCAGTTCTTGGAAGAACTGTGGCAGAAAAGTCTCGATGAAGTATCAAAAGGCTGGTCGGAAGGACCTTTCCGAGAGCAGGACTTGCCACAAGGAGCTGTAGTCAGCAAACGTTTTGCGATCCAACAAGGAAACAAGGTCAGGCCGATTGACGACCTGTCCCAGAGCCACATCAACGAGGCATTCGGGAGCATGGGGAAGATCGAGTTGCATGACATCGAGACAATTGCAGCGTCGGCCATATTGTTCCTGAGGCACGCAGGACAAGGACTGCTTGGTAAAACCATTGACCTGAAATCAGCATATAGGCAACTACCACTGTCCGAAGAGGCACTCAACATGGCCTACGTGGCTGTCAAGGACCCCAATTCGGGGGAGGTTCGCTTCTTTAGGCTTCTCTGCCTTCCATTCGGCGCTGTGGCGGCGGTCCATGCATTCATCAGGGTCAGCCTGGCTATTTGTCATATAGGAAACACGTTTTGGCACTTGCCTTGGAGCTCTTTTTACGATGACTTCACACTGTTGTCAACACGACAGCTGGCCACTAGCGCAGAGGCCAGTGCATGTTTTCTGCTAGACTTGCTCGGCTTTGAGTTTGACAGAGACGGAGACAAGGCCCAGCCGTTCCAGGAGGTCTTCAGATCTTTGGGGGTCGAATTTGACCTTACAGACAGCAGCAACAGATAATTAGGATCCAGAATACAGCAGAGCGGACCAAAAGTCTCATTGAAGACCTGGCAGCCTTTCAGGAGCAAGGAGCTTCAAGCCCTAAGACTTGGAATCGACTGAGGGGAAGGCTGCACTTCGTGGCGGGCCAACTCTCTGGGCGCTTGCCGAAGGGCTTCATGAGAAGAATCTCTGACATCATCAATGCCCCCGCATATGTCAGGAGACAAAACCAAGCCTCCCTTTGCGCAGCACTGCAGGGGCTACGACACTACATAGCCGAGGCGTCGCCGAGGATAGTGCGAGCCCAGACCTCAGAGACGGTGTACGCTTTTACGGACGCCTCGCAAGAAGGACTCCAAGGCCTCGAAATGGGCCTGGGAGCAATCCTGTTCAATCAGGAGGGGCACATCCTGTGCTGGTTTGGCATTGTGTTACCGCATGACCTTGCTGAGAAACTTCTGCAAGGAAAGTCTAAAGTCATCAACGAGCTCGAGAGCATAGCTGTTCTCCTGCTATTCATTCTAGCCCGAGAGTTTCTGCGGGGGAAACACGTGATGTGCTACTTAGACAATGAGGCGGCGCGCATAACGCTCCTCAAGCTGACCAGCGATTCAGAGGCTTTGACCCTCTTGAGCAATGCTTGTGCATTGTTAGAACAGGAGCTTGAGATGATCCCGTTCTACGCTCGGGTACCCAGCAAATCCAACGTGGCGGACGCCCCGTCTCGCCTTGACTTTACAGGGCTGCCACACAATTGCAGGTTCCAAGACCAGGTGCTTCTTGCGGAAATGGCCAAGCTGGTGAACTCGCTCGTCGGGCGCGGGGCCTGAAACCCCATGACCAAGGAAGGGACTTGCATTCTCCCCGACCAAGAGAGGGAGCTTTCGTTTCTCACACACCTGCAGAGGACAGATCTCGGATGGAAGCAGACACAGCAAATCCCCTTCCTTGGAAAAGATGCCAGTGCATAAGCTTCAGTCGTGTTAGCGTGAGGGTGCATGTCATTGCAGTCGGTGCATGTGAATAGCATTGCCGTGCATGGAACACCAATGAATGAGCATAACATCGATGGATCGCGTACTTTCAGCCAGGCGATGTTTTCATACATGTGAAACATTTTTGTTTGGAAAATAAGGTAATCGTGCTGTAAGTACAAACCTTTATTTTCCGGAGAAAAATTTTCGAATTCTACGAATGAGAAAGTTTTTCGGCTCAGACGAAGAGAGGCCACAGCCCTCTCAGCCACAACCCTCGTGGAGAGGGTCCGGGAAAATTTTTCTGCCCGCCCACCCACTCCAATTGTGCCTTACATTGGGCAGTTGAGATGAAACGTGATGCCGGAACATCGGGTCTTGATGAAGAGACGAACAGAGAATCAAGGATCCAATGGCTGGCAGTGATGGTAACCAATGTGCCGGTTGTGGATGTTGTGCTTTGTAGAGTGGCGACCACAGGAACAGTTGACGACGTCAAGTTTGCGGTTGCTGACGATGTGTGGCATCGCTCGGGGCATGACTTACGTACTTCCAGTTTCCGCTTGGAAATGCAGGGTCGTCATGTGCCTTACAGCACGAACCTCAGCGATCTACCGGTGCACCTCGGAACATGTGTGCACTTCGTTGTTCAACTGAACCATTGACAGGCCGCTCACTTAGGCGGAACCGCTGAGTGCAGCAGAGAACTCTGCTTTTAGCACTTTGTGTAGCGTTTCACGGGGGAGCTTTCGTTTCTCACACACCTGCAGAGGACAGATCTCGGATGGAAGCAGACACAGCAAATCCCCTTCCTTGGAAAAGATGCCAGTGCATAAGCTTCAGTCGTGTTAGCGTGAGGGTGCATGTCATTGCAGTCGGTGCATGTGAATAGCATTGCCGTGCATGGAACACCAATGAATGAGCATAACATCGATGGATCGCGTACTTTCAGCCAGGCGATGTTTTCATACATGTGAAACATTTTTGTTTGGAAAATAAGGAAGGGGTAAAGTCTGCCTCAGAAGCTGAACCTCCCCATCGTTCTTCTTTTGTTCGCCCTTCCCCAAAGGGATCTGCAGCATTGAAGTCTAGTGATCACACCCCCGCACTCTGCCCTGAGGCCGCTGCGAATGCCTCCAATTTGAGGGGGGTTGTTCTTCAGAGCACCCTGCATTCTGAGGCCTGGGATGCCATCTTGTTGCTCTGGCGTTCTTTGGTAGACATCATTGGCCCTTACAGTTCGGTGCTGCAGCAGCTTCAGGGGTCACCTAATGGACCTGCTTTGACATTGAAGCTTTTGCAACTCAACGCAGACACAACCGCTTTACGCTATGTCAAAGCTTGCTTGGCCTATTTCGAATTTCTTGTCGACCTCGGACACTCCTTGGACAATCTTTCCCAACTTGCCGCAGTTGAGGCAGTCTACGCTTTACACTGCAGCCGTTCCCAGGACGATGACTTTTCTCTGGACCGGGAACAGATTGCTTTGGTTTTTCCGCTCAACACCCTGAAGGCGCTGCGTTGGTTGGTGAAAACCGTGACCCTTCACTTCCCAGACCTCTACTCAGGCCTGTTCAGAGCTTTGTCTGCTCAGCCATCTTCAGATCGTTCTGAAGCCATGCCACTTCCTTTGGACTTTGTCGCTTTTCTTGAATCAGTTGTGCTTGATCCTCTTTCCGCTCCTGAACTTGCTCTGTTTGCCGGCTCCGCATTGGTATGTATATGGTCTTCGCTGCGCTTTGGGGACGCTTCCCACGTATCCTGGTCAGCTCTTCTGTTTGACCCTCAAGCATTAGTCATTCGCGGCCTTGCCTATCGTACAAAAACATCTCGGCGTGGCATGGCTTTTGCTTTCTACGCAGAGGGCATATACGGCCCTTGGGGTATTCGCTGGCTCCAGCTTCTGGCTGCCTTGTGGGGTTCTTTGGAACAACTCTCCCCCAATGTGGTCCCTGACTCCCTCTTTTTCTGCTCCTCGCTTCTGGATGACACTTGCGACTTTGCATTTTGCCCCGCGTCATATGCATCGGCACTGCGTTGTCTGCGCTCAGCCTTGAACATGTGGGGTCGCTTAGGGTACGATGCGTCTCGCAATTTCACTTTACATTCTTGCAAGGCGACAGTCTTGTCCTGGTGTTCGCAGCTTGGCCTTGGCGACATGGCACGCCGTGAGCAGGGACATCACCGCACCACCTCAGTCACTCTTTACGGTCGAGATGACACGCACGCGGCCCTAGCTCTTCAGGCCTCGATCCTTGGCAAGATTCGCACTGGCGCTTTTCGTCCCAGCATTTCCCAACACCGCGGAGCCCAGTCACCGATGGCAGAGCCGCAGCTTCTGGTTAGGGGAGGTCTTGCGACTTCTGGACTGGATGTCCCCCGTCGCTTTCGGGGAGGTTTCTCTGAGCATAGTGCGGACCCCCTGACAGCAGCAGCTCTTCCTTTGGTACCCAGGTTCCCTCGGTAAGCTTTAGGCTGCTCGAGGGCGTCTGGCATCGGAGCGTGCCGATGGAAATCAGAGCTTGTGTGCGGCTTCGGAGCTTCTTTCAATTCTTGTTGCTTTTGTGTACTTTCCCTCATACATGCTCTCGCGCCCAGGTCTAGCTGTGGACGCTCCACACATTCTTCCAGGCGCACCTCTCAGAGTGTTTCGTCCTTTCCTGGCCCAGCTTATTGGCTTTGCACTGGCTTTGCATCTCCTTCTGTGCGTCAAGCGCTTTTATCTGTCTTCTTCCGCTCTTCCTTTTTCACTTTGGCCGACACAGGTTCTATGGCCGACCCAGGGAGCGACAATGGGCGAGGCCTTCTCGTGCAGCCGACTCCCTCAGACAAGCTCTCAGTTCTTTGGGAATCTTTGAACCTTGATTTCCCGGAAGAGGTTGCGTCGCATTCGGAGTTGAACCGCACCATTCGCAATTTTGGGTTCTTGGCTACCTCCTTTGATCAGTTGGATCAGTGGTTGGAGTCACACGGTCTCCTGGACTTTGGCTCCGGGACACATGCGGACCTTCGGTGTCTTTGGCACAGGTCACATGCCTTGGCTTGCTCTGAGGGACACACGGCAGCTGTGCCCTTTCCGCCGCAACCCTCTGCTTTGCCCTTGCCGCAGGACCAGTCCTTCAGCGCGGCTTCAGACCCTAGCCGCACCATGTCTGCTGCCGCATCATGGAACGAGCCCTTCCCAGCTAAGCTCTCCTCAGACAAAACGGCCGAGCTTCGAGCCGCTTTCCTGCGGAAATATCCTAGCGAGGTTTTGGACGATTCCACTATGCCTTCGGCTCGTCTCCTTGCTTTGGCTTTTAAACAAGCCTCGTCCCAAGAGTGGCGCTTCATCCCTTGGCGTTGGCGCATGTCAGTGCTTGAGCTTGAAGAGCAGCAGTTGCAGCGCCCCCGCAAGCTGGCCAGGACTGAGTTGGCAGACCTCATTTTGGATGATGTCCCTTCTCGGAACCTCCCGGACACACTGGGCATGTTTGCATTGAGCAAGATTTTGCACCTGCACAGTGTGGCGATGGCCATGGTCACTGATGTGCATTTGGTCACGCTTAAGAAGTACGAGTCCACTTTCCTCCGTTTTGCTTCGGCTCGCTTTGACAATAGCAGTGGCCTTCGCCCACCCAACGCATTGGAATGTGAGCAGGCAGATCGTCGATTCTGGGAGGCCGTGTCCGAACTCCGTTTGCAAGGTTGGTCTTTGGACGACTGCATCCATGAGAACACAGCCGTCCGCAGCGAGCTGGCCTCTCTTTTGGCACCGCGCGTTTTCCTGCCCAAGGCCATGCGCCGCCCGGAGGGCAAAGGAGCAGGTGGAGGAAAGGGCAATAGCTCCGGTGCTGGCTTTGGTAACGGACGAGGACGCGGCAAAGGCAAGGGGGATGGAAGAGGTCGTGGGAGTGGCCTTGGCGCCGGTCGTGGGGGATCCGGTCTGGGCAACCAAGGCAACTCCGCGGGGACCTCCACAAATCGCCAGGAGTGGGCATCCTCCGCAAAAATTAACGGAGAAGTTAAGACCCTTTGTATGCGCTGGAGTCAGCGCACAGGATGCAAAAATCCGTCATGCCGCTTTGAACACCTTTGTCCCGTGAAGCTTCCCAGTGGGAAGATTTGTCTTGGCAACCATCCGGCTTGGCAACATACTGACACCCCGCATTGAGGGGGACCGGACCCATCTTTCGAGCAGGCAGCTGGGTCCGGTCTGCCTTTGTTCGTGCCTGCCATTTTGCCTTTGTCCTCCCAGAGCTCTCCGACTCCGACTCCGGCAAAGCAGGCACCCGAGCCTCTGTTGCCCATTTTTCCTCACGCGGGGGCTTTGGCTTTGTCTGTTTCCGACTCGCCATCCCCAAGAAGCCACTTACCACTGCACACAGATCCCGATGTGGATGTTTTAGCCCCAAACAGCCTCAACCCAACGCTATCTTCTGCACCGGTCTCCGCAGAGTCCATGCCAGGGCTGTTTCCCCCGGCCTCCTCGCGGGTCACCTCCGCCCTACAGTCAGTTCGGGATTTCAAGCAACCCTTCTTCCTGGACATTTGCGCGGGAGCGGGTTCGCCGCTCAGCTCAGCATTCTTGGAGAAGGGAGTACCTTGTTTGTCTATCGACATTCTCATTGACACAAACATGGATCTTCTCCAGGACGACTTCTTTGAGCATTTGCTGCGCATTTGCACGTCCCGGCAGGTGGCCCTTGCACACGCTGCCCCCCCGTGCAGGGAGTACTCTCGCCTGAAACTCCTTCCTGGAGGCCCAAAGGCACTTCGGACTCCTGCATTCCTGAATGGCCTTCCCGATTTGTCGGCATCGCAGGCTCTTAGGGTCCAGGAGAGCCACCTTATCTTTGTGCGTTGCGTTCAGCTGCTGCATGTCAGCTTCTCTTGCGGCGCGCAAGTGTCGCTCGAACAGCCCCCCAACAGCATGGCCTGGATGGAGCCGATTGCGACCAATTTCTTGGCAGCCATCAGTGCGGATCTGGTCCACGTGGCCGCTTGCTCCGTCAATCTCGACATGCACAAAGCCTGGCTTTTCGCCACGTCATTTAGGGCCTTTCAGGCTTTGGCCTCTACATGTCCACACATCGAGGGGACCCACGTGGCTTTGCAGGGTTTGCGTGATGAGTCCGGCAACTTTTGCAGTCGGGCTTCTGCGGAGTACCCCCCCCTTTTAGCAGACATGTATGCGGAGCAAGCTCTGCCCCTCTTCCACGTGGAACAAGGGGGAGGTACTGCCCTTTCTTTCGCCTCGGTACCTTTGCTTTCCAAGCCCAAGGCCCTTCAAGAGGCTCCCGTGGCCTCGCAGGATGGGGCCGGCATCCTCTCCACGCCAGACTGGAGCGCTCCACCCTCGGGAGCCACAGACGTGTTTGCGCATCTTAGGCCTAAGCTAATGGCCTTTCTTCTTCAGGGTCGTTTCCCTCAGCGTTTGCGCACTTTGGTTTTGGGGGGATCCGCGGAACCCCTTTTCTCCAGCTCAGAGATAGACGCTCTACGTTGCATCTTCCAGGACTGGCTCTCCGCGCATTTCCCTGGCATTTCCGTCTCCTGGGAAATCTCCGCAGGGCAACCATACTGCCTCCAGGCGCTGGCAGCTGTCTCACGCATCTGCCAAGATCGAGACTTATCCTTGTTCACCTGTCTGGAACAGGGAGTGCCTACTGGCTTTGACGGGGACATTCCGTTATCCAATGTTTTCCTGCCACAAGGAGGGGGCCATCCTTTCGAGCAATCACTTGGCATTTGTCATGGTAATTGGTCCAGCGCTGAAGCGGATCTTCCAACCCTGCATGCCTTAGTGGAAGAGGAGATCTCCAATGGCTGGTTCTTGGAGCTAGATTCTTTGGAAGCGGCTCAAGAGCGTTTTGGCGACAAGCTGGCCATTGGAAAGATGTCTATCGTCAAAGCTGAAGGCAAAAAGCCCCGTCTTGTGGTTGATTCCACTGTCTGTGGCACTAATCCGTCTTGCTCGATCCCCGAAACATACACACTCCCGGGCATTGACGATGTTAGGGATTCTTTCCCTTTGCGGTGTCACTCTGGCCTTTGCGCGGGGTTTGCTTTTGACATCAAGTCCGCTCACAAAACGGTTCGAGTTCGCGATTCGGATCAGGGGCTGCTCGGGGTCTCCCTCCCGAAAATTCGAGGTCCTGGCCGTCGTTGGCTTTTTTACCGCGTTTGTCCCTTTGGAGCGAATTTCTCGGCCCTCTGGTTCCAGCGACTGGGAAGCTTTTTCCTTCGCACTCTACACCTTTGGACCTGGCTCCGACACGCCCTGCTGGGCTACGTGGACGATTTTATCCTGTTTCAGGACCAGGAGGTCATTGGCCTTACAGCGTGCATGACATTGGCTTTTTGTGCTTTGTTCAACATACCCCTGTCCAATGCCAAGTTACAGCTTGGCAGCTGTATCCACTGGATAGGCTGGCATTTTTCCTTCGGCTCTGGCACTTTCTCTATTCCGGTTGAGAAAGTCCAGAAGCTAAAGCGCCTGCTGCAGGAAGCCTTACAGGGTCGCCATGTTTCGAAACGGACCCTGGACAAGGTCACCGGGTTGCTGCAGTGGTTTTGCAAGCTGTACAAGCATTTTAAGCCCTGGTTGCAAACCCTGTACGCTGATGCGAACCGTCCATTGGCCACCAACTACAGCATTGACCCTGGCGATTGGCCCGGCTTGGCCATTTGCGTTAACGAGGGTCTTGTCTTCACTTCCACGCCGCCGGGAACGAGCATTCCGACAGGCGCCAAGCTCATTGAAGCCAGGCACTTGGCCCTGCAGTCTAAGAAAGACCTTGCCAAAATTCCCACCTCCAAGCGCATTTGGATGAGAGTGACGGACCCCTCCACCACTCGCCGCAAGCTTTCAGTTTCCAGCCGTGAGAGCCTTCAGTTCTGGCTTAAGTGGTGCGAGGTTCCACCCCTTTTCTTTCCTTTGCAGAAACCTGCGGACGTTCCCATTGTCTGCGCCGCTGCCGACGCCCGCGCGGATGGGGACCTTGTCGGGATAGGGGGGTTTATCGAATGGCCTTCACGCCAAATTTCGTGGTTCAGCCAGTCATGGCGTGTCCCAGACCTTTCTTCACTGGGTGTGCCTTTGCAGGTGCCAGCTCACCAGGACATCACATGTTACGAGACATTGGCACAGCTTGGCCTCATTCTTTGTCTCCATTCCGTGGTGCCCTTGGCACGCTGGACAGTCCGTCTCCGCACTTTGTCCGACAACACAGGCGCAGAGGCAGGCATCAATAAGCTCTACAGCTCGGCTTTTCCTTTGTCGGTGTTTCTGAAACGCCTGTCCATGTTGGCGTGCATGACTGGCATTGAGCTTGACGTCTTCCACGTACCCGGCGAAAAGAATGACGATGCGGATTTGCTCTCCCGCTGGAGTGATGAGTCCCAGCCCTTGCCTGCCAAGTTTCTCCGTGGACTGCAGCCTGGCACGCATCTGGCACTTTCGTTCCGATGTGCGTCTTTGGCCTCCAGATGCCAAGCTCAAATGGCAGCCGCCATAATCACTTTCCTGAGCTTTGTTGTGAGAGCCTGGCATAGTCTGCGCTCACTTAGAAATGGGGTAGGTAGGCCCGGCGAGCTTTGACTTTGCCAGTTTGAAAGTTGGTCTTTTACGCTCAGATTTGCTACGCATCATCTGCTTTGCATTCTGCTTTGAACTCTGAGCGGCATTTCCGGCAAAGTCAAAAAGTGGGAGAGCTCGTGGTGCAGTGCTCGCTAGGCTTAGGATTCCTTGTAGGCCTTTGTTAGCTTTGGTAGTGTGGCTTGAACTTGCAGCGAACGGGTCATGTGTTTACTCATAGCTGTTTGCTGTTTGAGAAAGATCACCGTACTTTGTCATTTTGGTTCAAGCCACACACCAAATCAGTACAATGCTGGCTAGCTTTACTTTTGACCCACCCACCACTCCCTCTTTGAAGGCACGTTCCTTCTCTGTTGGGGCAGGTCGGACCTCCATACAGCCAGGAACTTACATCGTTTCACTCAGTTTCACAAGATGCGAAGTGATATTCTCCTTTGTATTCATTTGGCTTTTATGCTTCTGACTTGGTACGCTCATCTACTTTACGCTATGCTTGCTTGGTCTTTTACGCTCAGATTTGCTACGCATCATCTGCTTTGCATTCTGCTTTGAACTCTGAGCGGCATTTCCGGCAAAGTCAAAAAGTGGGAGAGCTCGTGGTGCAGTGCTCGCTAGGCTTAGGATTCCTTGTAGGCCTTTGTTAGCTTTGGTAGTGTGGCTTGAACTTGCAGCGAACACCAAGGTTTCGTGCGGAGGCATTGGTCTTGTTGCGCTGTTGGATACCGGAGCCACGTGTGGGTCGATAGCCGAGTGGTTGTTTGCAGAGGTTTACGAGCGCGTGAGTATCGATGTTGCTTCAGGCAAGTACAAGTGGGGGGACCGCGATTGCCCAATTTGCGAGATCGGAGACTTCTCTAAAGGTCCTCAGTCGATGATGGGTTTCAAGAAAGGGACCAGCATCGAGACGCGTTTTTTCCGTTGTTTTGGGGGGGTTGCCCCATGTGGTGGCTGTTCGCCTCAAAGTGATGCCAGCGGATTCCGCAGGTTTTCCTGGGATCGTGTTGGGATTCCCGACGCTTGGTCCCAAAGGGCTCCAGCACCGGGTAGTAATAGTAGAGTCCGGGCATCGCTTCGAGAAGCTCGGGATCTCTAAGGGCTCGGGTACTCCTCCCTCAGATCCCCCCCAACATGCGTGCTTATCTCATGGCTATCCCTGGCTGTCTGGGATCCACACAAACAGCACAGCGCACAGAATACCTGCTCCGGGTCTGTTTTCCACTTCCTGCGTTTCTTCTCGATCTGATGTCTTGCATCCAAGTGCTCTGGCCGGATCTTGAGTTCGATATTCGAAGTGTCGATCGGCACAGGCTTCCTCTTCAAGGGGCCTGTGCAAGAATGAGTACGTTTGTAAGAATTACAGCTACACATGATAGCGATTGAAGAAGCATGCCAAAAGAAAGAAAGCACCTGCTGTTGGTTGCTTGGCTTTGGGTTCCACTGCTGGCGGCTTGGCTCTGCTTGCCTTTGACAAGGCTTTGGCCTTTTTGTCTTCTGTGGCTGGCTTGGCTTTGGCAGGTGCAGCGCTTGCCTTCGCACCGTCTTGCTTCTTGTGTTTGGAAATCTTCTTCTGCTTGCTTGATTTGCTTTTCTTCTTTTTCTTGTGGCTGGAGCTGCTGGAATCACTGCTGCTGCTGCTGGCACTGCTCACTGAGGACTCCTGATTGTTGTCGCTGTCCGCGTCCTGTTTCTCGGCGTCTTCTTCTGGGATCACCTCGGGCAACCCCGCTGCCTCTGCGTCCGGCTCGCCTGGGTCAAGCTCCCCTGCAAGAACCCGGTCCAATGCATCCTTCACTTGCGCTGCTGACGGCCTCGCTGTCACGTCCTTAGTGGCCACAGAGGCCGCATGTGACTGACTAGCAATGGTTGCGCAGCTCACAGTCAGCCGAATTAAAGCAGCCTGGGCTGACACAGGGGCTGCTACACTCGCAAAACAAAGTCGAGGAGCTCCACCGTATTTTTGATGCCACTTCCAGAGTTGGGCAACCACGAGGTTTAGAGCCTGCGTCTGAGTCCACTTTCCTCCGTACACCCTGGCCGTCGAGTGCGTCGCCTTTCGCCTGTCTTTTTTCGCCCCCTTCTTCGTGCCAGCTTTTTTTCTCCACTGCTGCTTTCTGCTGGAGTGGGCCTTGTGAAGTAGCCCGCAAATTGGTTCAAGGCCGGTTGCCAATTGAGAATGCAGCCTGGTGCTTGGGGACGAAGATTCTTGATAAGCGCCGGGGTCCGCTCATTAGCTTTGTCGCGGTGCCAGCCTTCTGTCCTGAAGACCAACTCAGCCCGTTTCTCATCGTCAACAGCCACCTTGAGCGCAGCAAACTTGTCAAAGTCTGGTTCCGCAGACAAGACCTGCAGCACTGATGGCAGGCACTTGGAGGACTCTTCTCCGAGCTTGGAGAAGGGGGATTGGGCGTTCGTAGTCTTGTCCGAGAGCAGGCGTTTCACAACAGCCTGCTTTTCCGTGTCCGTGAGGTGTGTAAGGTACGTGGTGACCAGGGTCATCCTTGGCTGGAGTTCAGACAAGTGGCAAAGAATGTACATTCCACACAGGCACTCGCCGAGCGCTATGTTTTCTCTATTCTTCCAAGTATCAAGTAGGACTCAGTGGATGTCCCTCCTTTGGGCTTCTTCTCGGGGGCGACGCCCACAGCAATGCACAAATCACGAGCGAACGTCATGTTCTGGGTGAAGCGACCATGCTGCAGCCAGAAAGACACCAGGCCCTCCTCATCACTGGTCTTCCTGAACAAGATGCCCCTCTGAGCATGTGGCATCGATCCAGGGAGCTCGCAAGGCATACCTGAGTGTGGAGGCCCGTAAGCTTTACAACTTAAGTGCAAGGCTGCAATCGAAACCTAGGTATGCCACGTGACACGCTTTGGTTGGGATTCCTTTCCACGGACTGTTCTCTTCTCCGCTTGGTTTGAAAACCTCTGTCAAACTCATCGTTCGAAATCGGTCCTTGCACTCCTTCAGCTCCAGTTCCGCCTCCGAGAGCAGAAAGAAGTCGTGTGAGCACGCGGTCGTTTTCCACAGGAAGGCAGTCTGAAAGTGGTACCCCAGACACAGGTACACATGCCCAGACTCACAGTCCCTGTAAAGAAATCCTTCTTGGAACAACTCTGTGCACCAGCAGCCGCCAATGTCTTTGAATTCGTGGCCGGCCAAGCATCTGAGGCTGCACAAAGCACCCACTGCACGATAGTCGCCCAAATGGCCAGCAGGCCTGGTGGCATCAAGCCTCGCATTGCCAATCCCAGCAGGGGCCTTCTTTCGACCTGCAAAAGGGGCCAGGCCAGGCGTGTTCAAGGACTGACTTACTGCTGGTGTTGTTTAGAGGCTCCCACCTGCGTCGACAATGGCTTTCAACTCCGTGTAAGTTTCCGAGCTCCTGTGCTTGCTTGGCAAAAACATATCTTTCCCCCTGGAAAAGTTCAGTGACTCCGGATTGCGCAGGTTTTCTTCCACGAAGCTTCTGATCATCACAAGGCTTGCCCAGAAGACATTGCACACACAACTTGTCCAAGACTCATGGGACTCAAGCACAGACTGTGCCTCCAAAGGCTCTTGAATTTCCGCACCATGGCCCAAAGCCGCTAAGGCAATCGTGACCGCCATTTTGACCAAACGAACATCTGCTTTCAGGGCACTTTTTTGCAAAGCTTCTTGGGATCCTAAACGACCATCGTGATTGTAGTACCCCAATTTGCCCATCAGAAACCTTGTACGTTGTGAAGGTAACGGCTTAGTTCCAATATCTGATGTGTTGTCCCAAGTGTGTATCGGTAACGCTTGCAAACAGCCACTGCGCATCCTGCGTCCATAGAAGACGCACATCAAGGTGTCTTGTGCGCGACACTCTGCCTTCGTCAACAACATTCTTGCTAAGGCAGATTCTAACCTGATAAGCATGTTCACACCAAACTTGCACAAACTCTCGATGATGCATTTCAAGAAGAAGGCCCTTGCAATGGCGCCAGTAGCTGCCATAAGCTCTGACTCGCAGGATGATAATGCTATAGTGGTTTGTCTACAACTGTAGCTGAACATCAAGTTGCCTTTTGTGGCCACATGAAATGCTGTGTCTATCACTCACCCCAGCCCAGTCCAATCGGAGCTTGCCTTCTTCCATGGAAGGCCTGGTCTCCACCAATCGCTCGTTCAGAAAAGATTTACCTGGGTACGACCAATGAAGGATGAGGAAGTAGTCACGTGTGGTGTACATGTACTCCGCCAAATACCGCAAGTGTCGAAACTGTCGCTCTGTGGGTGTTGCCATGCCTCGCGCAAGAAGAGAGATGGTATGTTGACAATCGGGTCGTCTGGGACGAACTCAGGTGAACCATCCGGGTCACGTGAAGGATCTGCGCCGCCACAAGATGAGTATGCAGGTGAACCTTCCAAGAAAGTGAGAGCCGTGAGGGTTGGCGATAAGCAGTACTATGTTGCAGAAGATTCCCCAGACGATTGGCTGCATAATGTTTCTCTAGACGAACAATTCCTTGAGCATGACCTTCCTGACTTTAATTCTGAGCATGACTTGAAGCCTTTGTGGGATTGGGGTTCAGAAGAACAAGGGCCACCAGTTTTGGGAGAAGAAGAGATGGAACAAGTGGAGCAACAGTCAGATTTGCGCCGGCTTTTGCAAATGTCCGTCTTGAAGCCTGTGGACTTCGAACCACTCCTCACAAGACCCTGAAGACAAGGTATGTGTACGACTGGAGATACCGTGGTGAATGGAAACGGCGAGCCCGCTTGGTTTGCAAACAACTTAGAATATGGAATCCTTTTCGTCAAGACACATTCTCCTCCGCGACATGTTCCTCCATGATTCGCCTTCTCCCACATATGTATGCGTCGACACCCCAGTGGACTTTGCGATCCTTCAATGTGAAAGATGCGTATTTGACTGTCATGCAGAAGGAAGAGCTTTTCATATACTTAGACAATGTGCCGTATCGAGTCTTGAAGTGCCTTCCAGGCCAGCAGGATGCCGCTGCTCAATGGAACGAACATATCAGTGGAGACTTGAAAAAATGCTCGTTAACCCCAAATCAAGCATGTCCGGTGGTGTGTGCGGAGTTACTTTGCATGTTGATGATGGCTTGGTTGGGGGCTGGAAAGATCGAGTGAATGGTGTGGACACTTTAAGCGAGAAGTATAACCTCACAGTTTCTCCGCCACTCAAGAAAGTGGGTGACCAACTGAGGTTCCTGAAGCGCACGCTTGAAGTAGCACCTCAAGGCTTGAAAGTGATCATCGATCCAAAGTACATGGAGAAGATGATAGGCTTGCTCAACCTGACACATGTCCGAACCCGGAAGGTGCCTTCGACCCGCGAGATCACCACTGCCGATGACTCTGAGCCTCTTTTGGATGCAGATGCTTCAGTGTATCGTGCAGTCCTAGGGTGCATGCTACACGTAGCCCCTGACAGGATCCCTCCTGGCCCATTCTCTTCACGACTTTGGGAAGAAGAAGACAACGAAGGAGGTGTGGCATCTGTGGATCCCTCTGATCTTGGACTCTCTTGGGTAGTTGGAAGGTTCGGCCCTGCTTCACCACTCAGTGGTGGGAGATTTGGAGGTGTAGATGTCAGAGGCAATGGGAGTGGCATAGATTCAATCGGCCGCTCTTTCAACCCTGGAACCAACTGTGTCCCAAGTTGCCCTAGGCCGTACTTCCAAGGTTTCCCTTTCGGATCGTTGAAGACACATATACTCCTAAAGCCGTGGCGCACAGGTACGAGTCGTTCTGCAGGCTCTTTCCAATGAATATCCCTTTGATGAACTTGGGTCTTCCTTTCTTCACACTTGGAGCAGCCAAAGCGAAATAAACCGTCTCCCCGAACTGTGCCAGTTTACTCTGGTACCTAACATGGAAGGCCCTTTCGTAGGCCGTTGTTCCGGCTTGCACGGCGAAGCAGTTGTGCAGGAAAGATGCATGGATGTAAGCCCATGAAGTGAGGTCGCTATCGGTGCAGAGCTCGAACCCTGATCTCTCCTTCACCTGCCACAGCAAAGAGGTCCCTATGTCCCTCAAGGACTGAATGGCCTGCTCGGCCAAACCGTTCGTCTGGTGCTCATAGGGCTGGCTGGGGCTCTTAGTGGTCCGAAGTCCGACTTGGGTTCGCGCTTGGACCACTTTGTCTACCAGAAGGGTCATAGAAGGCTCATTGTCTCCTCTGACGGATACTTCACTGTAGCCAAGATAAGAAATGAAGCTCAACACTTCTCTGGCAGCATACTGCAGGGAACTTCTTTCTTTGCTCGGAAGAGGAATTGCTCGAAGCATTCCCGTTCCCGAACAGACGCAAGCCAAAACAAGCCCTTTCTCGCTCCCTCTCTTCTTCTCTTTCTGCATGAAATGAAGATCACCCCCATCAACATCGGCATAAAAGAAATCTAATGCAATCGTCGGGACTTCACTGCGACTTCGATGTGCCTCGCTTCCTTGAACATGTGAGTCTCTCCGCGAACGTGTGGACACACAAATAGGGCACCATTTTGCAAAAGGGATGTGAGTCAAATTGTGTCGCGCTTCTTCTTCAGGAGTGGGACCTTTGGGAACTTTTTCTTCTACCGGAATCCGTTCCGCACATCGAGCGGCCTCTTGCAAACTAAGGGTCGCTTCTGCTTCTTTTCTCTTCATGTACTTCACCAGCCGGCGAAAGAGAACCGTCTTTGACCCTGTAGCTCCCACACCCAATGCCCTACATGCTCTCTTCAGTTCAGCAGCAGTAGACTCTGATGTCAAAGTGACTCCTTCTACTTCTATGGACTCGGGCATTGGGACCTGAACTTGCACACCAGGGGCCATCGGAACTTCATGTTCACTTTCGAACGCAGGACGATCTGCAGCTTCAGCATCCTGGGGTTCTGGTCCTTCCGCAGGTTGTTCAGCCATTCCTGGAAGGGCAGAACTTGGATCGACCGAAGGGACTTCAACTTGCATAGGTACGGGTGGAAACTCTTGCTTTTCGAAGGACAAACCGACTTGATCAGGCATCCCTTTCGCGCGGTGCATGATCGTAACCATCGAGCTGGAATAAATCACTCCAGGCAGCAACTCGTGTAGGTCTTCGCTTGCATCTAAGGGCTGCTGGAAACCTATAAGCTCCCAGACGTCTCCGACTCGTACAATGGTGGTGCGAAACTTCCACAACTTGGGGGCCATCAGGTCTTCAGGGTACACGAACGTGGTTCCCTCACTCAAGCAGAAAGGATCTCCATTGGGCGCGAAGTGCCAGGCATTTCCATGTTCATCATATCTAGGTTCTGAATGCGTGCTGATTGCCTCGAAGTCAAATCCAAACTTAACGAAGACTCGCCCTTCCGAAACCGGTTGCACCTTTGCTGCTCTTCTCCATGTTGCTCTTCAGAACCCAAGGAAAGCGAAGGTGTGGTACTCGGTGGAATCGCCTGCGGAACAGCATGGACTACCGAAACTTGAGCTTGAATCATCAGACTATTCCTCCGAAATGACACAGGTACTTGTACTTCTTGATACACCAAGCATAGATGCGAGTCTCGATGCTCTAAGGTCCATCCTTTTCGCATGAGCTTGCCCAGGCTAAGCAAAGGAGACTTCACGGAGGAGGCGAAGAACTCTTCTTGGATCACAGCCGGACCCAGATCAAGATTCACGAATCGAAACCCATGATTCTCCATAGCATTGCCCTGTGCATCGCTCATGACGACATGTCCAGGTGATTCCACTACTGCTCCAATGCCCTGCTCCAACCAGCTCTTAGGCATAACACTCACATCGGCACCACTGTCCAAGGTTACTTCTACCAACCCACCTGGCGCGCACTGGCCTTCGGGATCTCCTCCCAATTCGTTCCAGTCGCTCTCGAAGCCGTCAACTCCAAAGACCTTCATGTACTCCACCCAGTCTTCGTCACCTGGCAGAGCATCACTTTGAGACATATCGAAACCCTCACAAGCTTCTTCGGGATAGGCTTCACAATCGCAATCTTCTTCGTCAAGATCATAATACACTGCATGAACCACATTCACCCACCATGTGTCCTCATCCTCTTGAAAGTGATGCTCTCCACTCTCCAAATCGAACTGCTCAAACACGGGCTTACAGCAACTCTCATCAGCGGCGGCAAGATTGAACACTCGCTTCACATTGGCTCGGGAACTCTGAGAGGCTTGGGAGGTTTGGGCTGTTGAGGTCTGTGCCGAAGACGAGGAAGCAGGATGCCCCGAGAGCAAAGAGTTCGATTCACCTGATTCTTCATCCAGCACTCTCGGGACCAATGGCCTCTCTTCCCACAGATCCGGCAAGTGTCGTCTTGTTTGCCACCTCCTTTGCCCCAACCTTTGCCTTGTTCTTTCCCTTTGCCTTTGCCACCCTTCTTGCCTCCATCCTTTCCTTTAGGATGGCCCTTCTTGCCACCACCTTTGCCCCAGTGACCACTCCCACCGAACCCTCCTTGAAACCCTTTGCCTTTAGGCCCCTCCTTTCCTTTGCCTCCCGGTTTTCCTCCTTTGGGGCCTTTTGAGTACTTTCCTTTCCCAAATCCTTTGCCATAAGCCGCATCCACCTCCATGGGCACAGGTCCTTCATTGAGATTTTGGGAAGACGAGGAAGGATTCACCAGAGCTTGGCTCCACTTCTGAGAGGTTCGCTCCCAGCGCAACACAAGCTCGCGCAAGTCGCTATAGGTCGTGGTCTCGTTGATGGACATACTCACATGAGTCTTCACTTGTTGAGGTAAAGTTCGTAGCAGGATGGCTGTTTTCATATCTTCTGACACATCACCTCCCGAAACAACCTGGTACTTCTTGAAGAGTTCCTCCATCTTCAGCAATTGTTCAAGGAGGTTCTGATGGCTCATCACTGGGTACTGGGCAATAGCACCAAGTATCGCCAAGGCACGACCCTTGTTCGAAGGAGCAAGCGTGTTGAGTAAACATCGCCAAGCCTCAAAGCCATTTCCTTCTTCGACTGACCTTACAAGCTGTAAAGGACGATCCTTCACCATGCCTGTCAAAAGAGCATAAAGCTTTTGAGCTTGTTCTTCAGCTTCAGGAGTGATCTCTACCAACGAGGTCTCTTCGTTCAGCTGCATCTCTACTTCATCCATGGCCTTGCTCATGTTACTATCGATAGCCCGAACATACTGTTTGAAAGACCATTTCCACTCACCAAACTGCGCTATTTCGTCCTCACGGGTTTGTGGCCTAAAGATGTCGGGCCTCGGCAACAGTCTTGTCCATGTCCCAGCATCGCTCTTCGGCCTTGCAGCAGCCAAGGACTCTACTGTCTTCTGCAGCGCAACAGTCTGCTCTCTGTTTGCTTGCAACATCTGAGCGAAAGCATCCATCATCTGCAACGACGGCATGGACTGCGCAGTTTGTGACGTAGGCGAAAACGGATTTGGTTGGGGACTTCCGGGGTTTTCTGGTACATGTCCTTGCGCACCCTCCATGAGCGAAACCCTATTTCTCCAACTGCACACACTGCTCGGCACCCTTCAAGCTAAGCCGGTAGTAGAGCACGAGGGCCACAAACGACTTCACACCAGCACAGATGTAATCGGAGATGAAGAGGAAAGCTGATCCGAGTCAGCCCGAAAATGAAGCTGGTATCACAACCTCAGCAAGTTTTCTCACACCAGCAGCGGTTGTAGTGCAGATACTAGAACTGGCCGCCACACCAAGCAGCAGCGGTTGTAACCCTTGAAGTTCAACTGGCCTTGTCGCTGCTCGCCGCAGCACAAGCAAGGAGGGAGGACTATGTGGCACACGAGGCTTCCACACACCCAGGGCCACCTACTCTACTCTACACAAACACTCACACAGGACGAAGTTCAGTCCTCAGCCTCCACCGGACACCCTGAGATCAAGTCAAAGGGTCAGTAGGATTGGGCTCACACACTCACACACAAACACTGTCCTGAGGCTCTGGTTTCTGGCATCGTAGCAAGCAATGTCGCCCCAGGACACAAAGGTCTAGGAACGGTAGTGCTCCGCTACCATGCAACTTTTCTCGAACCTTTAAGCGGCCTCCGGAGTGTGACTTCAACCTGTGCTATACAAGTTGGTCGGGGTAAAACATGGGTACTATGTAAGGGGTATGCATGTAGTTTTACATCTAGCATTTTCACTTCGAAGAATAAATCACTTCTCTGAGTTTCGAATGATGAGGGTGGAATTTGAAGAAGTCCCTTGTCTTTCTTTGTGAAAGTTTTTGACTTTCTTGTGGGTGTTCTTACAGTTGACATGATGTTTTGCACATGTGGGTTGAACCATGAGTTTGCTCTGCAATGAGAGTGAAACAACGTTTGGAGCCTTGTGTTTGCTTTAGACTGACAGGCTGATGTTGCTTGTGCTTTGGGCATCGGCAACAGGGACTAACAAGTCTCACTACGCACTTCCCGCGCCCACTGAATAGCCATTTTGGAAGTGCAAGACCAAGCAGCTTTAGACTGAGATTTAGGTGTGACATTACAACCACTGTTCTGACCCCCATCACCGATGATAGTGATGGGCGGTTGGTTTGGCACAAACGGGTTGCCGACGGCGCACGAGGCCTGACCCCAATCAAAAAAAATATTTGGAGGTTTCTCATCGTTTCGGTTCTTCGGTTCGGTCTGAAGTTGTTTCAACAGCTGGGAGAAATGGTCCTGTTTGGCGCTGAGGCACGAGATTGGACACAGCACTTGTGGTGCGGACCTTGGGCATGGAGTTGACCTTTGGGCAATTCACTGCCATCGCCTCATGTTCAACAGCCGGGATCTATGCCTACAACAAGCTGGATCAGATGGGGCGCCTACCCCTTCTTTTGCAGGCATTTTATTGACCTGATACACTCCCTCCAAAAGGAGGATGGTGCACATTGAGTTGGGACCCATTGGTGGGAGGCTTATGTTTGCGGCATACCTCGATGCCGCATGCCCCCATCGAAATCTTTGATCTCCTAATATTCAATCGTGTATCAGCCCAAGAATCCCAAAAATCGATAATGAAGCAGCAGTGGGCAAGGGCTTCTGTGGCAGACGCCCTACGTCGCGAAGGCCACAGCAGTCTCTGGTGCTGCATGCAGATTCTGTTGAGAATGTGTTCCAGCGTGGTAACATCCACGCTTTAAAGGCCAGACATCTTGCCGATCGTCGAAAGAGATCTATATGTTTTCCTGTGATTCTTTGCAGGTTTCATCCAGCCTCATTGTCCCCAGATGAACAAAGCTAGAGGGGTTCGTTCTTCTCAATGATCGGGTGCCTGATTGGCGTTTTGATTCAGTGCTGTTGCTGCTGCCTTTTCTCCCCACTTGTTTTCTTACTTGTCTCTCTGTGTCGTCGGCGTTTTGTTTGCCGCTGCTGCCACCTGTCTCCCTATATACTTGTCTCCTTACTCTTGGCTCTCTGTGTGATCCACGTTTTGTCTACCACTTGTTTCTGGGGTTCTTACTCCTCAATGACTGGGTGGCTGACCGGCGTTTGGTTCACGGCTGCCGCCGCTGCCTTGTCTCCACCACTTGTCTCCCACTTGCTTCTTCACTTGCCTCCTTACTTTGCTCTTTAGGGCTTAGTAGGGGCCCAAAACCCTCAAGCTTCAAGCTTGGAACCCGAAGCCCTGAAACCTTCAACCCTAAACCCTAATCTTAAACCACAGGTTGTTAAAGGTTTCGTCCGCAGGCTCGGAAGGCAATGAGCGCATCACAGGAGCAACAACTGGTAAGCATTGTACGGCACATGACCTCGTTAACTAGACTGTTCACTGCCGCCAACTTGGCGGTCCCTCAGTAGAACCGCCATGTCCCACCATACGGGCCATGAATGCTGGCTGCGCTGCATGGTGGTCTTTTCATGCGTAGCCAGCTCAGGCGCGCACGTGAGCTTTGAACTGTGGGATTTTGGCCTGGAGTCAGGTGCTTCGGAACACTGTGCCATGGCAGAAATCAGCATTGCAGACGGGATTGAGCGCAGCTCCTCCAGTAACCTTTTGGAAGGAGGGGCGGATCCTGTACTGTTTGTACAGATGAGCACCCACGTCAATGTGGCGGAATCGGTTCACGCGGTTCACATGCCAACCTCGAACGAAGATCTTGGTGTTTGCGGCATTCTGCTTGCATCAGCCATGCTGTTGATGTTGATCTATTGTTGCAGCTTGTGCGTGGAATGGCCAAAGTGCAAGTCCGATGTGTACAGTGCATACGTTGGCTCATCGGCGGTGCTGCAGAACATATTCATAACTTTTCTCATTCCAGACACCCTGAAGGTCGCAGAATTGTTTCATCGGGGGCCGAGTTATGCAGGGATGGTGGCGGCCGTCTCTTTCCTTGGCACAGGGGTGGGTTCCTTTCTGGCGCAGACCGGGAAGATGGAACTGCCAGATTGTACTTCCACTGTCAACCTTTTCACGTTTGGTGTCATGCTTTCCAATGCTGCGTTTGCCATGGAGCTTGAGCTGGGGACATTGGCTGCGAGCGACAAGTACTTGAATTCCTCGTTGCTCTTGCTGTTCCGCGGGGTTGGTGGCACTATTAGCGGAATTTGTTTTGTTCTGTGCCACCCCATCTTTCTGGAGTTGGGCAGGGAATCCGAACGATTCCACAGGGGCAGTCGCATCACAGTGTATTTTCTTACAGGCCTCGGATTAGGCCCAATGATTGTACCCGTGGCCAACAGGTTAAGCTCAGGGCTCAGCACTTCGAGTTTTCTTGTGACTTCAATGTTTGCATTGCACTTCTGCGTTGGTTTGTTGCTTTCCTGGGGCGACTTCGGCCAGCTTCGAAGCTCAAGTGCTGCGACGGCAGAGAGCCCAGCGAGCTCCGGGACGTCCCGATTTTATCGTATCATTGTGGGCTGCTTGCTGGTCGAAGGGACACGGACTTTCGTCACCGGAGGGCTAGAAATTGGGAACTCCATAATACTTGAAGCTCTCATGTGCTGGGACACAGCACAAGCTGGAGCTGTGATTGGAGTTCCGATCCTGATGACACCGCTCGTCCTCCGGTTGGTGCGCGCTCTGGAAGGAGCATTTTCCACCACGGTGCTGATCAGAGCGTTGCTGTTGCAGGCGCTATTGAGCTGCTTGCTCATGTTCAATTTCCGCAGTGGATTTCAAGGCTTCACTATGGCAACAGAAGCTGGATGCACGGCAGGCCGGGCCTGGCAAGGCATCATCCTTCTGCTTGGCGCCTCCATTGTGTTTCCAAGTGCCACTGCCGCACAAGCGCTGGTCATGGGCTTGCTCTACAAGACAGCAGCATCGGCGGGAAAGGATTCCATGTTCGGCGTTCGTGGCTGCGCCTTTGCAATTAGTCTCATTGGAAGCATCTTCAAGTTCCTCGGGCAGTGGACAACACCAATCGTTATCTCAAAAGCTGGACAGAATGTCTTTGCTATTGAACAAATAGTCCTGCTCTCGGTTTTCTTGTTGATCTCAGAGATGATGTTGCCAGACCCGCGCTCAAAGGAGGAAGCGGGTGCGGAGACATGCGAAGACGAGTAGCCTCTACTTGACCTTCGGTCTTTCGCCATCGGAAACAGTTGGCTCAGGTTTTCTTGGCCGCTGGAGTTGCTCTGAATTGCACCCCGCAATGCTTCGGCTAAGTGAGAGATACTCAGAGGGAAAAGTAGACGTTGTATATAGGGGTTGTATAGGGGGTCATACATGAGGCTGTTGCGATTGTCGCCTTACCCGCGAGGTCTGGTGTCCAAACTGCCCACTGGGCGTTTTGCAAGAATTGGTGTATACAGTGGCTGCCTAAATAGCGCGCAGAATGTTTCGTGCCCTTCAAAGGGACCCGCACCAAAGGCCCCATAATCTGAATTAAGCCCCCATTCATCCATCGCTGAGGCCCAATAAGCTCCACGGGACCTGCCGTGGATGTTCGTCAGGCCTACTAAGAATTAGTGGTTATCCTCCCCCAAGGAAGGGTTTAGGATGATTATTGAGCCTAAACTGCTTGAGGAAGGGTTTGGGATGCTTAGCGACCCGAAACTGCTTCAGGAAGGAACGGGAGGAAGGGTTTAGGATGATTATGAGCCTAAGCTGCTTGAGGTACTTCCTGTTAGGATTTTTGTTCCAGGCTGGAGCCATACTACATCTTGGCTTACTTTTTTTTTTTCCGAATAGGGGACTCTTCCAGTCTTGGGCCTTTTCCAGCGCCAGGCTGCTGTTGGACACCGGGGCCTTTTCCTGCGCTAGGCTGTTTCCCCTCTAAGGACTTTTCCCTGACAAGGGCTTTTCCTGTCAAAGGCTGTTTCCCGCCCTGGGCCTTCCACCCCCCTAAAGTCTAAACCCAACAAACCTAAAACCCTCAAAAACCTCTGAGCCCTAAACAAAACCTCGAAACCCTAAACTCCAGGAAAACCCCAAACTCCAAACCTCCCAACCCAACCCGGCTTCTTAAGAAGCCTTGGACTTGCCGGGACTGCTACGTTGGCTACAGCCTCAGAAGCCACCTTGGCACCACCAAACATCGGTCGTCCACCTTGGTGTCTTTGAGCAGAGGCTGCGCACCAATACGGTTGCCAACATTACCAACATTACTTCTACACACGTGGAGGAACGTCGAATTCACTCCATGAGTGCATCATCCCACTTCAGCCTTCAAAGTTCTCTGATGCTCAGACTAACTCTTGCCGATCGCCAAGCAGTTGGAGAAGACTGCATGTTGTGGAGACCGCCCCGTCTGGCCTGTGCAGATAGTGCAGGTTTTTCTCGGACGGCGTGGATTCGAAGCACCCGTTCACGGGGAGGGCTCAAAGGGCTTGAAGGGCTTCAAGGGCTTGAAGGGTGAGGCAGAACCAGCCATGCATACATTTGCATACATTGGCCACTGATGATCCACGTCACATGTGTGAACGTCGCAACAGGAAAAAACGTGGCACTGCGAGCAAAATCAAGCTCGGCAAGGAAGAGGGCTCGGGGGCGTATTCATCCCAAGTTGGTGGATTGATACTCAGAAAACTGCCAGTCCGGAACTCTGTCTGGCAGTTCGGGATCGTTCAGCTTAGTGGCGACCTCACTGGTAACCTGCCTTTTTTGATCGGAGCATGCAAGTAGTGCTCAGTTTCAGGATCATGAAAAGAAAACACGACAGCTGCTTCATGCTACCTCTACCGGTGCAGCTTCCCAAAATTGCCTAGCAGCATCAAGATACTTGTAGCACAAAAGCACCGTGGGCCAGCAAGTGTCTTTTCAACTGTGGACACGCATTACGACTGGCCCCCCGTGCTGATGGCAGATCATCTTCACGAGTCATGATGCAACGGGCAGGCATTGATGTAGCTCACACGGGAGAGCATGCAATGTGGCCCATTGATAGCATTTCTTGCAGATGTTTTTGTAGCCTTGGCAGAGATGGAGCCGCTGAAGTGATTTTAGTTGGTTAGGCCACATGGGCCACATGTGTCGGCGTTTGAGGTTCGAAAGCCGTCCTGATCTTTGCAGTGTGGATCCCAGAGGTAAAAGTTGAGGGCATTGTCTTCAGATCCAGATGCAACGGGCTGCCAGCGTGTGTGTCCAAAGCGGCATCAGACTGCGCTGTAAAGGTTCCATCGCTGTCATGTGCCCATGGTTTGCATATGTGAAAGAAAGGAAGTTCATTCCAATGCTGGACACTTTTTGGCTTCTGAATGCTTCTGACATTTAAAGAGGAAGGTCTGTGATTAAGCGGCTCGCTTTGCACGTGCACTGAGCTCAAATCTTACAGCTCGGCTAAAAGTCTATTCGCACAAAGTTGCAACGACCTGGGACTCGACGCTGCACGGAGGTGGCTTCTGTGACATCTGGCCTCTGCAGGCGCCCATGGCAGGGCTGCGACAGGGTTTGGTGTTGCATTTGGACGTGACGATACTTTCGCAGGAGTTTTGTCAAGCTTCGTTAATATGATGTGCAATCCGATTTCTCATCCAGAGTGCTGTGGGCATGCATCGGTCATTGGCGACTGTCTTGACAGGACGTCTTTGTGCCTTATCCAGGGCATGGAGGCAGCCATGTCACAACAATGGCATTGCTCCAGCCGTTGTCAAGACACTACCACGTGTGAGGTGCGTGAACACTGCACTTCCACCAATTGCACTGCACTTTCTGTAAATTTGTTGTAGGGCCAGTCCGATGTCACCGATGATCTTTGGATCACATGCTGGACAGGTGCTTAGTCACCTACGTTCCAACGATTTGGCGGCCATGATGCTGGATTGCAGTGGCAAAATGAGGGTAGCACAGGCTGCGTTTTTGCTTGTGGCAGAGAAAGTTGCGGGTTTGCAAGAGCTTTGGGAGCCAAGGAACTTGCGTCGGATTTTCTACATCAATTTGGCAGCTTGGGAGAAACAGCAACTTGAACATCACAAAGTGTAAGCAAGCAAGGATAAGGTTCGTAAGTTGAACAATGCTGCCGCTCCGTGCGTTCTGTGGGTTTCTCCAATAACTTGCCTAAAGTCTGAAGCAGGCAAAGCAAAAGGACGTTGATATGTTTAGTGGACGCAACGTTGCCACTCGTGCCCCAACTGTAGTCACAATCTAGTTTTTCATGTTGTAGGTGTCTACTTGCCACCTGAAGGAGCACATGGGTTTGAGATGAAAGACAAGTCACCAGAATGTCACAGAGTCGATTCGGGCGGGTGGAGAACCCGATTCCTGCTTTGCTGAGGAGCGGCGTGCCCAGCGGCGTGCCAGGTTTGAGCAGCGGTCAAAGGCCGGGTCGGTGGGGTTCCTCAGGCACTTGCTCAGGCACTTGTTCAGGCACTTGGCACTTAGAGTGACCAAAAGTTGTACACACCCGAGCGATGGCGGCCAGGAGCTAGGCTTGCAGCACCTGCTGTCAAGGCAAAGATGGAAGGAGCTTGCAGCTGGTCGCTGTTGCGTTGAAGTGCTTTGAGTTGTTACTTTCAGCTCGACATCTACTTGGTACTGCGAATGTCTATGGTTCATGGCCACAGGTTTCCAGCAGTGGATGGCCAACTTCTCGACTTGACGTCGTGCGCCGCCTCGAGGAGGGTTGTACCGTTGTGCCTATTGGGCCTATTGTCAATGCGTAGTACATGCCTCGTATACTATTCGAACAAAAGCTCTTGGATGCAGCCTTGCTGCGTAAACGGATGCTTATCTATGCTGAACGAAGATCCACTCCACGTACGGCCTCACGCATCCAGCAAGCACACACAGAGAACACAGACATGGCAAGTGCATGCGCGCTGCATTTGTGGCTCGTGAAAGACGGCCACCAGCGTGCCACGAACTGGATAGGCCCTCAGCTGGTGCCCCAGCATATCCAAGCATACAACACTCGCAAAGCAAGCTCCGCTCCTCACGGGCCCATGACGACTGTATCTAGCAAAAAACAGCAGACGCCATGTTTTGGCGCTTGGCCATCCTCGCCATTGGCGCCGGTCTACTCTTTGGGGCACGGCTGAGCTTGTGACATTCTGCATCATTTTGCGCCCAAGATCTGGTGTTTTGGGTGCTTCCATGTGCTTCCCTGGACAGGTGGACTTGGCATCCATTGGGGCGGCGGTGGAGGCGATGTCCAAGGCGTCGCCCCTTGTGTGCCTTCACCTGAGTGTGGGTGTTTTCGTAAGCCGTGCAGGAGCTGGACTTGGATAAGAAACAGACGGAGTGGGTCGTCTCCGGTGCGAAAGGCCCAAGTATCTGCTCGCTTTCTGAGCCGAATTCCACAAGGTGGACTCAGATCCGTCCCTCGTGGCAAGGTGGTGCTATATTTGGCAGCCTCTTTGGCGGAGCGCTCATTATGCGAGGGACTTAGGCTCCTGAGGTTTCCTGTGCAAATGGACTCTTCGTGCAAAGCCGAGCTGACTGCCGAGGTCACGGGGTAGGCGGATGATCATCGGCTGGGCCGCGATACCGAGCATGATCGGAGCCTGACCTGAGATTCTATTGGCACCGTTCGCTTCGACATGCGTAGAAGAGAGCACCGTGCCGACTTTACCCTTCGTTTCAATTCTCCAAGGACCAATTCTTGTATTCACGGCCCACAGCCTGCCACAGCTGATAGTGGGACGGATCCTGCAGCTTCGATGCACTTCTTACGTTCGCCTTCTAACCCTAGCTGAAGATGACCACGAAAGCTCCTCACAAAATCTGTGCTTAAAGTTGCACGCATCTGTGGGTCACGGCGCTGAAACTTGGGCGGCTGTTGCCCCGAGGTCTTTTGGCTTGGGTTGGGGCAGTGTAGCGTAGCCAAGAGGGTCGGTCGATGACTCTCACAACCATGCTGGTTGCGGCGCGGCGTGAAGAGCCGGAAAGGCACCTTAGAGTGAAATCTGCAAAGCACTTCGGAAGGTTCCTGGTCCAAGGAGGTAAGTTTGAAGTAAGAGATGCACGCAAACCCGCGGCAGCGCCTCACAGCTCCAGACGTGGGGGTGGGGGGAGGCAGCTGATTCCACGTACCTGCCATGCCTGCCACGTTTTCAGCTTGCATGCCGAGCTTTCATCCTTGCTTTCATCCTTGTGCGTTGCAAGTCTTTCGGGGAGAAGAGGTTGGGCAGCTTTTGTCACAGCTTTGTCCAGCATTTGCAGTGAGCTTGTAGTGAGCTTGCTGAGCTATCCGAGCTTGCCGAAAGTTGCTGAATGCACCCTGAATGCTCTGTGAGTGCATCCGAAGGATGGGAGTTGGCATCGGCCTTGCATCCGTTGCCACGCCCAGCTACTTGAGTGAGGTGGTGCTACCGGTGGCTTGGAAGCGATTTGAAGTCTTCAGTGTCGGTGAATCCTGGCCCATGCTCACAGAATGAGAATGGCAAAAATGTATCGAGTTGTTTCAAAAAGCCCAGAGGAGCAGCGAGGACTCTTCGAGGCGCTGGAGTCGCGCCATCTTTGCATACCCTTGAGAGCACCACATTGTCACATCTTGTTTGTACATAGTTGTACATACTACATCCCAGTCTGCAGAACTCCGAGAGCTCGGGAGCTCACTGGCTGCTTTTCCTGCACACGCTCTCAATGAAGGCCATGTACGAACTGGGCATCGCCGCGGGAATGCTGCTGGCAGCCTCGGCCAATGCGCTCATCCAGGTTCGTTGTTGAAAGCTTGTTGATGCGTCGCGATGATATGTTTGACGATCCGCTTGCACAATGCGAAAGTCATTTTAGGGTCGATCGCCAGATTTTGAAAGTATGCAGTGCTTGGATGGTTGATCTGGTCCCTGAGATGGTGGGCACCGAGTCCGTGTGGCGATATCAGGCAGCAGCCAGGAACTTGTTTGTTTGAGTTTGCTTGGAGCTCGGCAGGCATGAGCAGGTGTCATCGGCAACGATTAGACCTCAGTATCATCAATGCATGTTGAAGCTCCGTGAAAAGGCGAAAGTCCAAGAGCCCTGCTTCATTTTTCTGCCACCTCAAGGGTGTAAGTGAGACTCTCAAAATGACAGGCTGGATGCGTGCCCTTTGTCTTTGCCTTCCCAGTGCTCATGGTTGTCTGCACCGTGCCGGAGTCTCCCAGGCACATGGATTTGTTGACCCCTTTGGAATGGGATGCCCTGTGTTCCAAGTTGGGTCCAGAGGTGGATGTTGCAGACAAAAGGATCCAGCCCTTCCTCCTTGCTGGCCGTGCTGGAGGCTTGATCTTTCCCTCGGCATGCTTCAACAGCTTTCAACATCTTCAACATTACCAGACCTGGCTTGCAAGCGCTCGTTCTCTGCTGAGCAGGAGATCGAACGCCTAAGGCGGCCTGGAGCTGACAAGCGGTTGGAAACGTGGCGTTCCGGCGGCAGGACACCTTTTTTTTCAGTGACTTGCAGTAGCTTCCTGCAACCTGAGCAGGGACATCTATCCTGTCCTTACGCAGGGGTGGCCTTGAAGAGAGTGACGACGCCGAAGATGATGATGACCTAATTCGTCACGAGGCTTCATAGCATTCACTTGAAACTGTGCGTGCAGTGGGGTATCTAAGGTCTGTGGGATGAAAAGCATCACGCAGCCGGTACTCCACTGTTCAGATCTGACAGCGTGCTGGAGGCCATCATGGTTTCGCGCCTCTGAATGGCTGTAATGTTCTTGAGAAAAATGGAGCTTCAGAATCTCACAACCCCTTGCCACCTTTCGCAGCCTGAAGGAGAAGGATGAAACGGTCCGCCTTCGCACGCTGCCGATCCTGAAGCGCACGCTGGGAGACGTCGGGATCACAACTTCTTCGGGCTGAATTTCTGCGGTTCAAGGGGGCCTTTTGAATGTTTCAAGCAGGCTTGTTTGGACTCCTCAGCTGTGCTCCTTTCAGAAAGGCTTGCGCCATCATCGTGGGCTCGCACAAGGCACGGGAAGCTCTGCCAGATCGCACGTTGCCTTGCAATGTTTTGCCTCTGCTGTTTCAGCATTTTCAGCAGGGTTTTCTCTACGGGGGCCAAGGGCCGGGGGGGGGGAAGGCGGGGGGCCACACGTGGACGCGGAGGTGCCTGCTGGAGCCCGGCGCGGCCTCGGGTTGGCACTGGCCGCGGCAGTCCTTGACCAGGACATTTTAGGGTTAGGGTTTCAGGGTGTTGGGATTTTAGGGTTTTTTGGTTTTTGGGGTTTATGGTTTTTGGGGTTAGAGGCTCAGGGTTTGATCTTGAGGGTTTGACCCAGAGAGCGACTGGGACACAGCGCTTTGGAAGCGGAGCAATCGCCACTCAACCACAGTGGGATGGGGGTCCTGAAAGGCTTCTGTGGGGCTTCGCAGGGCAAACGACGTGCATTTTGGCTGCGAATGTGGAAAGAAAGAGCCAAATGTCACGTCGTTTGGTTTTTTTTTGAGCCTGGGAAAGGGGGGTCCTGAAAGGCTTCTGTGGGGCTTCGCAGGGCAAACGACGTGCATTTTGGCTGCGAATGTGGAAAGAGAGAGCCAAATGTCACGTCGTTTGGTTTTTTTTTGAGCCTGGGAAAGGGGGGTCCTGAAAGGCTTCTTTGGGGCTTCGCAGGGCAAACGACGTGCATTTTGGCTTCGAATAATGTGGAAAGAGAGAACCAAATCTCACGTCGTTTGGTTTTTTTTTGACCCTGGGGAGGGGGGTCCTGAAAGGCTTCTTTGGAGCTTCGCAGGGCAAACGACGTGCATTTTGGCTTCGAATAATGTGGAAAGAGAGAGCCAAATCTCACGTCGTTTGGTTTTTTTTTGACCCTGGGGGAGGGGGGTCCTGAAAGGCTTCTTTGGGGCTTCGCAGGGCACGACGTGCATTTTGGCTGCGAATGTGGAAAGAGAAAGCCAAATCTCACGTCGTTTGGTTTCTTTTTTTGAGCCTGGGGGAGGGGGGTCCTGAAAGGCTTCTTTGGGGCTTCGCAGGGCAAACGACGTGCATCTTGGCTGCGAATGTGGAAAGAGAGAGCCAAATCTCACGTCGTTTGGTTTTTTTTCTGAGCCTGGGGGAGGGGGGTCCTGAAAGGCTTCTTTGGGGCTTCGCAGGGCAAACGACGTGCATTTTGGCTGCGAATGTGGAAAGCGAGAGCCAAATCTCACGTCGTTTGGTTTTTTTTGAGCCTGGGGGAGGGGGGTCCTGAAAGGTTTCTGTGGGGCTTCGCAGGGCAAACGACGTGCATTTTGGCTGCAAATGTGGAAAGAGAGAGCCAAATCTCACGTCGTTTGGTTTTTTTTGAGCCTGGGGGAGGGGGGTCCTGAAAGGCTTCTTTGGGGCTTCGCAGGGCAAACGACGTGCATTTTGGCTGCGAATGTGGAAAGAGAGAGCCAAATCTCACGTCGTTTGGTTTCTTTTTTGAGCCTGGGGGAGGAGGGGGGTCCTGAAAGGCTTCTTTGGGGCTGCGCAGGGCAAACGACGTGCATTTTGGCTGCGAATGTGGAAAGCGAGAGCCAAATCTCACGTCGTTTGCAACAAGTCGTGCTTGAGGCTTTGTTGTGTGTTTTTTTCCGGTGGCTGCAATTCGCGAAAAGTTCGCATCGGACAGACTTGTGCCAGGCTTGCGCATCGACTTCGATCCTCATCTATGCACAGAAGATGCTGGCCACTGTTGGCGTGGGCCAGGACCGCACACCAGCCAGCAAGCCAGGTGCAGACAACAAAGCATGTTTCGTGATGGTTCAGCCGCTTTCTGCGGACTCGTGCGTATGATCAGCTGTGGTCTGAAGATGTCTAAAGCGGGAGGATCAGCAAGATCTGCTCACGCTGAGTGTGGTGGGCGCAAAGATGTTGGGTGTGACCCCGTGCAGAAACGAGCGGCTTGTGGGAGTCTTTTGAGGACTAGTCAGTGATGATGCCTACGTGCTTATACGTGCTTAACGTAAGCGCGACCCATGAAAGAAAAAAAACATGAGCCAAGGATCCTGGGCCTTGCGATCGTTGAGCGCGTGTCCAGGCCAGCGGTGTGGAGATGTAATAGATGCATGGTGCGGACAGAATGGACAGACAAACGGCTTTTGCGCAGCATTCGGGAACGTACTAGTAGCACAAGAATATTCCGGCGAATCTCTCAGGGGGAAGGCACAAACATACCGGCGGCACTCTGCACGTGATGTTTGTTTACGTTCCAAATTGATTTGTTGTATGCATGTTTCTGTAGTGTTTCCGTGATGTTTTTTGTTTTTGTTCCCCCGTGTACGGTTTTTGGGGTGACCGGGGGGTCCATGACGCGTATCGATCTTGTGTAGAAAGAGCCCAACGGAGGTAAAATTCAAAAGCAAATGGAAAATACGAAGAAGAAGAAGAAGTCAGGCCCTGTAGGGTCTTTGCAAGTTTTTGTCTTTTCCTGGCCCCAGTGTCAGGCGGATGTTGCTCGGAGCAGGCGGTGGTAAGCTGGAAGCAACGTAGTTGGCATCAGGATAGCTGCAGAGTTTGACGGCGTGAACTCAGGCCTTTCCGCTGTGGCCCTGCTGATCATAGTGCTCGGTGCTTTCTGGAAAAGTCCAGCAATGTTGGTGTTTCTTGTCGAGCAACGTTGTGACTTCTTTGGCATAGCTCCAACTTCCATGCCGTCTAGTGCTACACCGTACCATGGCGACCCGCGGTCAAGACGTGCACACGGACTTGACAAGGTTCGGCATGAGCTGCTTCATTGCAATCTTCTACAGCACCTGGGGCATCGGCTACTGGATAGTGGTTGTCGAGGTGCCAACATGGTGCCAACAATCAGGAGCAGCAAGGTCAAGGCATGTCAAAGCCTGATGCGCAGTCTATCTTGAACCCTTCAAAGTGCAGGTCACTGCGGTTGGAGGGCCTCGCTATGCCTCGGAAGCTTGGCAGACACGAAGGGTCGGAACGGCCGTGTTGGACCCTTGTAGTCGCCTTGAGACATGAACTGAGCTAGCCAATGATCAAAGCAGGCTTGCACGGGCAGGCTTCTACTCACCAGGGTCACCAGTGTCCGTCATAAGTACATACGACCTCCTATTGAGAGAATTTCCTGCGACTTCCACTAGGCGAGCCGCAGGCAACTTGTTTCATCCGCAGTGTCCCTTGAAGTGAAAGTAGGTCTGGGGTTTGTTTAGGGCTTGTGTGCAGGCAGCTCAGGCGGTGTCCACGGCCACGTTGTTCGCAGCTGGCTGGTTGACATCTTTGACTTTCATAGATGCTCTCTGTCTGCAGAGACATCAAGGTTATCTGTGCTTTTCTACAGCACATGATTGCTCCGTGCTGAGGTAATGTCATTGGGATCAGCAGGGTTTCCCGGCAGCACGAGGGCTTAGGCTACGGCGGCCGCCACCATGACCATGACCACAAGTAACACCTGCCGCCGACGAGCCAGAGCAGCCCTAGCTCGTCGGATTGCAGGTCTGGCAGATCTGTGAGATCACCGCAACAGTTGAATTCCTGATGTCTGAACATTTCCAAACACTTTGGCCCCGGCCTCCCGAATTCCTTCAGCGACTTTGCAGATTGAACTCCCTGCGCGCTCAGGCTTCTGATTTACGTTGCCGTTGCGGTCCTCATGAGTGTCTCTGCTGCAGCCTAGCGAGACGTAGGCCCATCGCAGGTTCTTGGCAAGATCTCTACGACCAACCGCAGGCCCGTACTCTTTGTGGTACTGGTCCCTTCACTCGCACGTTCACACTCGCACTATCTTGCACTCCCGGGGGAGCCTGCCATTCACGAACCCACCTCGACGAGCCGAGACTCTTGCCCCGAGAGGACCTGCTCTTGGGCTGTGCATCGCAGCCAAGCCCCAACCAAGAGTGTGCGCATCCATGCTCATGCTCAACAACTGCGCTCGAAACTCATGGCCACATCTCATGCCGCTCCCACATTTGGGCACCTGTTGGGGTCCAGAGGAAGCAATTAGTGACCATGAACCCTTGGCTTTGTTGTTTGGATTTTCAAATTGCAATAGTCATGTACACTAAGTGGAGGGTCGTGTGCCGAGGTGCGTATGGTTTCTGCGTGCTTCCTGAGACGAGCGGACACTCCTTGGAGGAACGTCAGACGCATCTTGCTTCGGGCTGTCGTGCTTTCGTGCTTTCTGCAGCTTCAGAATATTCTCATTGTGCCAGGAGTGCGCTGGGGACATTGGGGCAGAGGTGCCAGCATGCAAGCATATGTTTGTGTCATCCGCCGTACATGCGACCAGGTTCCTGCAAAAGGCATGTGCACGGCCTGGGTGTCTTCTTACACAGCTGGTGAGCTTCTAGTTTCGTAGGGCAAGAAAACAGGTTTCGGGAAGGGGAAGCTTTCAGGCCACACGCAGAGCTTGAGTTTTGTATTGTGAGTTATGACACGAGAGCATGTGCAGACACGCACCCCGACTCGAACGACTTTATGTGTTGTCTTCCTCATCAAGCTTGGGTCTCGCCTCGCACCGACCAGTCTTGTTCTTCAAAGTTGTGTTATGAAATATGGCGTTGCTAGATCGCAAAGATGCGCGAAAGGGCGATCTGTCCTCCGTTGTCCCTGTGAGACTTCGACAGACGACGAGTCCGATGAAAGTGAGTCAGACTGAGTCAGAAGATTAGGACAGCATCCCAATAGCTGACCATAGTTGCAGTCAGACAACATGCTATCTTAATCGCGTAGGACGAAGAGCTCGGCTTCAGGGAATGCAGCTTTTCGTGTGTGATGGCGATGCCGTAAGTTTGTGGTTGCATTCTGTCAGGGTTGTCAGAGATCACAAAGTGTAAGATAGGATGTAAATCGTGGCCGCTTTGTCTGCCAACAGTTCTCCAACGCCTTGACGAAAAGGTCCGCAGTGGTTAATGTATTGGGCATCGTGATCTGCTCAGCGGATTGTGCTAGTCCCGTTGTGCATGTATCAACTTAGCACCCACTCAGCATCCAGACTGAAAGATGTTGTTTACATGCCAATCTCGATGTGCAGATGTGAGAATTGTGCGTTGGAGCGCACAAGCAAGCATTCTTGGGTTCAGGTACCCACGAAGCGTTGTGAAAGAGGTTGGATGCTTTGATGTGAGGCATGTCGAGCCATGTCTAGATGATGGCAAGCTTCTGATCAGCTATTCATCAGAAAGCTACTGCTCTTGCTTTGCTTGCGATCTTCCAGGCTGGAGTCAGTGCAGCACAGGCACCACCAGCTGTGGTGAACGGAGCGCCGAGAGATCTGTTGGGTAAAGCTTCTGCTGTATCAAGCTTCTCAAGCTTGGGACCGGTTACTGCAAAGAGCGAGCAAATAGAGGCCGTGGTGGGCTTGGGAGAGGAACCTACTGTTTCTAGTAGCGGAGTTTCATGCAGTACTTCCGGCACAGTTGAGTCACAATGCGTTATGTTCGTTCAGATCAGTGGAGAGTGGCATTCCGGCAGGAGCACACTTAACTCGTGGTGCCCTAGGCCCGGTCCCTGATCAAAGAACTCCGCCACGGCAACGTAGCCTTTTCTGTGCTGCTGCTGTTCTCTTTGTAGGAGCAGAATGAGAAGCATGGTGTCAGTGCAGCAAGATTATGCATAGAATGGCTGCGGGTGAGCTGGACATAACAAACATTCCGCTTTGTTCCGCCCCTCAGCTTCGCAGACAATCGGAATGAGGTCTCATCCTGTCCTATCACACTCTGCTGCAGCGCATCGCTGCAGATGAGGTGGAGGAGATGAGTGCTACCAGTAGGATTGCAAACGCGTCAACAAGGGGTGTGACGATAGCTGCCTGACACAGTCCGCGGAAGCAACGAGTTCAGTGCCCGGCCCCTTGGCATTGACGTTGTGGGGTCTCGTCATTTCGAGGACAGCGTTTACGTAGTGGCGGAGGACGATGCTGCCTTGGGCTCAAGTTCTGAACTTTCCCTTGTCGCAACAGACGCATTGCTGCGGAGGGTGGAATCGCTGCACAAAGGCGCAGATCGCATTCCTGTCGGGGTTTTGTGCAGTTAGGTTACTGCGACTTGTAGTTCTTTTTCGAATCTGCGTTCAAGGTGCTGGAAGACAACTTTGTGAGCGGTTTGCAGCTCTGCCTAGATGCACTGAGCTTAGTCGCTCTTGAAGTTTCTTGCTGTCAGCAACAGCATATTGGAGGGGGAGGAGGAGGCGAGACAATGCTGAATATGCTCTGGCGGCTCTGGTCAATGTATCAGCTCTGGTCAATGTCAGTGCGTCACTGTTCTGGTCTGTTTTCGCTTCCGCGCCTTTCGCTTCCGCGCCTTGCGCAGCTCGGTAACTTATATCTTATCCCTTATCAGCTGTGTCTTCTGATTGTGGAGTAGCGGATTCATATATGCCTTTCAAAATGAAACCAAGGTGGCAGACCCCGATGTCTTCACTATATGACTGATGTTTCTCCTGTCTCTGTTTTTCTTAGTCGCCTTCATGATGTCGCAAAACGAATTTCATCCGTAAAGCCTTAACCCTCAGGCCCCTCAAGTACCTTAATTGCCCGCACCCGAAGCTGCCTGAGCTCATGCCGGAAACACCAGTGTGAACACTGACCATGGTCGCCAGTTTGGGGTTTGGGGGTGTGCCCGACAGTGGGGGGGCGCGCCAGCGCAGCCCACGTGCCCCGCCAGCCAGAACCTTCACCCGAATGCCGAAATTCCAGATTTTCCGGTAGAAAGCCAGGGAGCCCTCAGGCAGCTGTACCGCAATGTGATTCAGCCCCACAACGTGAAGCCTGGTAGAGAGAGAGAGAGAGGTCCCTTCGGGGCTTCTACGCTGGGTAGAAGAAGAAGAACAAGAAGAAGAAGAAGAAGAAGAAGAAGAAGAAGAAGAAGAAAGAAGAAGAAGAAGAAGAAGAAGAGAAGAAGAAGAGAAGAAGAAGAAGAAGAGAAGAAGACGAAGAAGAAGAAGAAAGAAGAATAAGAAGAAGAAGAAGAGGAAGAGGAAGAAGAAGAAGAATAAGAAGAATAAGAAGAAGAAGAAGAGAGAGCAAAAGGCAAGCAGAACGGGTCCATCCAGGCAGAGAGGACAGCAGCCGAACAACAGGCAGCAAGGTATTCAGGAACAGTAGCCTTGCGCTGACACAAGATGCGCGTGGACTTTGATGTACATGGGTTGTTGACGCTCGAAACCCTAAGCGTCAAGCCCAGGTTGCGAGAACCTAAGGCGACCTAGACTCCGGCGACATATTGTGAGTCTGACGAATGCCATGACTAAGGCTCTCCGCGGTGAGGACAACAGGCAACCAGCATGAGGGATCCAAAAGTGGAAATCTGATTTGTTGCTTAGCTGGGGGAGACCGTGCTTGCCGGACATTTCGTTGAGTTGTGTTCCACGACTGATGCTTGTGCATCTTGTGTAGAGCTTGTGCACAGCTTGAGGAAGATAGGTCTATTAAGTAGCCCCCTATGATAGGCGTCGATAGACCCCTATACAGACCCCTATGGTTTTGGGATAGGGCCCTATGATCTGAGCCCTCTCATTGCTTAGTGGTACCCTATGCATAGGACCTACCCGTTTCTGCATACACCCCTATGCATAGGTCCCCTCCCCCCAATGCATAGAGCCTATCCCTACCTATACCACCCCCCTATGCGGCATAGACCCCTATCCCTTTTCCATAGGTCCCTACCCCCTCCGGATAGACCCTACCCACAAACCTATAGACACCTATGGTAACAAATATTACACTTGCGCTCGAGCGAGGGTTTAGGGTTTAGGGCCAGTTTAGGGTTTTTGTCGGGCTTTTGGGGGTTTAGAGTCGGGCTTTTTAGGGTTTAGGTTTTTTTTTGGTTTCGGCCTCAGAGCTTTTAAGGCTTTAGGGGGTTTTAGGGTTTAGAGTTTAGGGTTCCGGGGTCTTAGGGTTTAGGGTTTAGGGTTTTTAGGGATTAGGGGTTTGTAGGGTTAAGAGTTTTTTGGGGTTTGGGGTTTAGGGATTTTTAGCGCCCCCTCCCATTTGCAAACGCAAAAGCGGGGGGTTGGGGGGGGGGGGGGGCGCAGCCGCCCCCATTTGCACAAACAATGTTCAGGGGCTTTTAGGATTTAGGGTTTTCGGTGTTTGAAGTTGAGGGTGTTTTAGGGTTTAGGGTATTTGTGTTTTGGGTTCAGGGGTTCTTATTAGGGTGTACGGCTTGAAGGGCTTAGGGTTTTTTAGGGTTTAGGGTTTAGGGTTTAGGGTCAGGTTTTTAGGGTTTAGAGTTCAGGGGTTTTGAGGGTTTCGGGTTTAGGGGTTTTTTTAAGGGTTGAGGACTCAGGGGTTTTTAGGGTCTGGGGTTTAGGGTTCTAAAAGGGTTTAGGGCTTAGGTGTTTTTGGGTTTAGGGTTTCTTTGGTTTGAGGGCTGGGTTTTGGGTTTAGGGTTTGTTTTGGGGATTAGGGTTTCTTTTGGAGGGTTTATGAGCAAACACAACACCCGCATGATGGGTTCGAACAAGGATAAAGAGGGGGGTGGGGTTGGGGGGGCGCAGCCCCCCCCCCCCCCCATTTGCACACACAATTCTCGCATGATGGGTTTGAGAAAACATGCGTATGTTTAGGGTTTTTTTAGGGATTAGGGTTTAGTTTTTTTCTACGGTTTGGATTCATTAGGGTTTAGGGCTTTGGGGTTTTTATTTTTTATGGGTTAGGGTTTTCGGGGTTTGAAGTTGAGGGCTTTTAAGGGTTTAGGGTTTTTTGGGTTTAGGGCTCGGGGGTTCTCAGGGTGTAGGGCTGATAGGGTTTAGGGGCTTTTAGGGTCTAGGGTTTATGGTTTTTTAGGGTTTAGGGTTTAGGTTTTGGGGTTTAGAGTTCAGAGGGTTTGGGGTTCAGGGTTTTGTAAGGGTTTAGGGCTAAGTCTTTTGGGTTTAGGGTTTAGGGTTTAGGGTTCAGGGTTTTTTAGGGATCAGGGCTTCTTTTTGGGTTTAGGGGTTAGGGTTTTTGAGGGCTTAGGCTTAGGGTTTAGGGTTTCGGGTGTAAGGCTTCGGGTTTAGGGTACAGTTGTGAGGCGACGAAGGAAGGGACGGATAGGGCCCTTCGGAAAGGGATAGGGGTCTATGTCGCCGATAGGGGTCTATGTCCAGACTATGCCCCCTGGTATCTAGACCCCTATCCTTTCCAGGCAGGGGCCTATGACTAGCTTTCCATCCGCGCCAGACAGACCCCTAAAGAGAGGGGTCTATCAGCTAGGAGTTGGGCACCGGGGTAGGGGTCCATCCTGATTTCGATAAGCCCACTATCAGATAGGGGGCCTATTCAAAACAAATAGGAGAATACTTTACGGACTCTTACTCAAGCTTGTGCAGAGCTTGTGCAGAGCTTGTGCAAGGTGGGACTTTATCCACTTGGGATACTACGACGATGATTGTTCTCTCGCTCCTCTGAAAGGCGGAACCTGGGGTTGCCGATCCGATCAGTGTGCTTATGTGTGCTTCTGCGTCTGGAATGTTTTTTCTTCCTCCTCTGGCCTGTGGAAGAGGAACGGCAAGGCTTACTGTAGAGCTTCGTCATTCGTTTCGCTGCCAAAGTTGCCTTCTCTCAGCCAGGGTCTGCGAATCGAGTGCTTTGCCGACCACTGCAGGCTTGGGCCACAAGGGAGGCACTGAAGTTGAGGCAGAGAGAAGTGTTTCCTTTTTCTGGAGGTCTACGGCCTCTTCGGCGCCGCGCTGCGGCCACGCGGCGCAGCGCGGCTTCTGGAGGCTTCTTGGGGTGGGCTTTGAGCTCTTTGAGCTCTTTGAGCTCTTTGAGCTCCTTGAGCTCCTTGAGCTTTTTGAGCTCTCTGAGCTCTTTGAGCTCTTCGAGCTCTGACCTAGGAAAGGGTTCATCACGACATGCGCAGATCTCGGATGGTCGACTTTCCGCTGCCTGCTGTACGGCTCCAGCTGATGTGTATGGATAGTATCTGCCCACGTGAAAGCAGTCGTGCAGCCAATCAGTCTTGGAGGTTTTTGCACGAGAGTTGTAGACCCGTCAGCAGCACCTTGGGAGCACCAATGCCCACCTAAGTGGAGCGAGCTCATAGGAGCAGTCGGATTCTTTTCAGAGTCTTGAAATCCTTTAGTACTGCCGGTGATGACTGGGCGCGGGCCATTGCCCATGACATCTTGAGAGCGGTGTTCCACCTTCATCGTTCCTCTGCATGCATTTGGTGAAGCTGCCTTCGTCCAAGTACTCAGAAGCCACCGGCATGGAATTACTTAGGAGTGGGGGGGGCCAGTGGCTCCCGACGTCCTGTCCGGTTGTGTTCTACACGGAGGGCCAAAGATCATGGATGATTCAAGAAATATAGAAGCGACCAATCCTTCTGGAAAGTCACACATATTAACCCTCAGAAACAGGTTCCTGAAGTCCCAGCTATGTTTGTGAAACAGCTCATGCTTTTCTAGAGATCATGGACAAGGATGCTGAAGCCGTCAATTGTTTCTTCGTACAACCCTGCTTCCTTTCCGTTTCAGGATTCGGGACCCAGCATACTTTTGGGTTTGTTTTTGGCTAGGGTTTTGGTTTTGAGGCTCGGGGACCCTCAGCCCGATGCCCTACTCGTTTGTGAAGGATATGGGCACAAGTTTCGGGGCAAGGGAATGCCGGAGAAAGGACTTGTGTGCTGATTCAGCCCGTGCTTCTCGCAAGGCTTCTTGTCGAAGCTTGGCCATCATGAGGTTTGAAGCTCAGAGTGCCTGAGTGCAAGCATGGGCTTCTTGCAAAGCAGAGGTTGCAAATTTATGGCACGAGCCATCCCGCGGCATGAGCATGCACAATGACGACTGTTTGAACCTGCGAGCAGAGTCCCTGAGAAGCTGCGCATCTCGAATGCCAGAGGCAGCAACGTGTGCGGATGGACCAATTTGATCGCCATGCGCTCCTGCAATATCATCAGCAGGAGCACCGACGAGATGTTTACAGAACTGGCTAGGAGTTGCATGAGGATGTTGTCAGCACATGTTATCTTGCAGAGCAGTGGTCTCACTTGTGGGGCAAGTGTCTGTGCTTGTCCGTCCAGGCGATAACGCAGGCTTTGGCCCCACAGCAAGCTCAGAAGCAGCAACTCTGCAGCATCATCAGTGGTGTGCAGCTGACTGGGCCGAAGAAGCCATGAGGCAACTCTCAGGTAGTTTGGTTCGAAGCAGGTCCACGGATAATGCAGCTTGGAGTCTGGTCAGGGGGATGTAAGTTGTTTTTGGACGCTTGCCCGCCACACATGAGTGAACTGTCAGTTGAGCGCTTGCCACCCGAAGAAACCAACTCTAACCATGATACCTGCTATCAGTTCAGCTATTTCCTTTCAAAATCTTTCAAACTACAAACGACAAAGTTGGCTGCGACTTGAGAATGTTGGATTCTGCAGCCACCGCACATTACTGTACTGCCACCAGTTCTGAGGATGCCGTGCCAGCTCGTATTCCCTGACGATACGATGGCCATTGGTTCGCCGCCGCCCGCACGCGGTTTGCTGCTTCCAGTGTCGACCTTAGCCTCAGCCGTAGCAGCCTTGAAGGCGTGGTGGTGCCCTTCTGCCATTTAGGCAGCAATGCAGCATAATATAAGGCGACAGATTCATGGTGAAGCGGGAAGACGTTTGTAGGAAGGTGCTGTGTGAAGCTTGACCCGTATTGCTCAAGGAAGCTGAGAATGGGCAGGAGACCGAGGAAGAGAGGCGCAGTCATTCAACCATGTCCAAGCACCGTCATGTTAACGGCCGATTAGGGCTGATAGCACATGTCCTCAGTACTGACGCTGTCATGTACAGGCAAAGACGGCTTCTGCAGAACGAGCCGATCGTGGTTTACACTTCGTTGTCAGAGGATGAGGTGACCCTGGCTACCGTTATGTTTGGTCGACCAGACTTGTCTGGGACTGGGTGTTGCACCGTTGACATGCGTGTGAAAGCCTGCAGATGAAGGTGATCATGCCAGAAATAGCACGCCGCGGTGTGGCTTTGTTGACCATCGTCGCCCTGCAAATGGTGGGGAACCCGGACAGCACGATTGCCATCCCGCTATCCCAGTACCGGGTATCAGAAATAATATCCCGTAGCCGCTTATCTTGCCAGAGACGCGAGCGCAAACACTCCCTGTTGCTTGCGTTTATAGTATAGGTCTGCATCATTGTCATCCTTACTGGTGGTGAGGACGGGCTGCCAACTGTTCTCTTGCTGGAATGAAAGCATTCACTTTGGTGCAAGTACTCGACTTGTTTCCTAACCCTAAGTTTTCTCAGGTGCTTGTGGGAACAGGATTCCTTTGCCCATGTGACTCATGAAGATGCTCACTGAGTATGCTCCTTTAGGAGGACCAGCTCTTCGAGCCCAATCAGGAGACCCCGAGCACCGTGCAGGTCTGGAGTTGTCCTCATGGATGCGAGCTTTGCAACCTTACACAAAGAAAGCTAAAGGAAGCTGCTTGTAGGTAGTTGGGACTACATATTTCATGTTCACCCCAAATTCGCCTCTAGCCAGGTCAACCCCTAGCGATTTCACCCCAAAAACCCTGGGTCCATGGTTTGGTTGTCCTTGCTCCTTCCATGGTAACTGTTTGTCTGTCCATCTATTTTGAGGTGTCTCACACCGGGGTGTCTTGTGCCAGGTGACGCTGTACACATCACAGCTCCTGATTTCGCCCGGAACCTCAGAAAGCTGAAGGGACTCATCTCAATGCAACAGGCTTCTGAATTAGCAGCCTCTTGGGCCGCAGAAAGTTTATTATTGCGTTTCTCCAAGCATATCTCCACAAGTAGATGCTGGACGCCTGCCCAGATGTCTCATGCCTCGATAAGCATGCTCTACGAGGCAGCTTCGCCTTCAAATGCATTCCAAGGCCTGCTTTCCTCGTCGCATTCTACCTGTGGAGTCACGTCCTGGGAGAGCGCGGTATTGAACAAACTATGTGGAAGTCAATTCTCAGGGCAAGGGGGCTTCACGAAGGTGTTGACATCATGAAGCTCTACACGGTTTTGAACCAGCTTGAGCTTGCCACAGCCTCGGCTCTGCAAGACCTGGACCCTTGCATCGCTTGATTTATCCTCATTTTGTCTTCGTTTCGCTCCGCCTATTCTGCTTCGGTGTCTGCTTCTGCTTGGGCATTGAGGTTCTGACTGCCACGCTTGCACTACGCAGTCCGTTGGACCTGCTCGTCTCGAACTCGCAGAAAGGAAGCCTTGCGTTGGAAAGTACCTGGCGGGTTCTCCTTCCAAGGTTTGTGCTTTGTACGTCCCGATCGTCTTGCTCAGCGACTGTCTGCGCTCCTTGATGATGCCGCAAGCCCAGCAGAGTACTGATTTCGGTGCTCTCAAACGGTTCATAGAGGTGACTGTCAAGCCCGTTGCAGTTGATGGAAGGTTTGGCAGGGTAAAATTGCTGTTCTAATGGTACATCCATGAGACCGTGCAAGGAAATGTTTAGTCTCCTCGTTGCAGATAATCGCAGTTTGGAGTTCAATGAGCGTCTGTGCCTTGGCGCGAGGCCACATTGCTTTATGATACGTGGCTGAGCAAGTAGCGGCGCCCAGCCTGTGTGACAAGTGGACATCACATCAGCGAACGGTGTGCAGGCGTTTCACCAGTGACCAGTGCCGTGATGACAGCAAGTAGCGGCAAAATCTCAGTGCTCTTTCGTCGATCATTGCTCTGCAAAGAGGCGCATGAGGATATTGCGTGACTGCGACGAGTGTGCCTTTTTTCACACAATAAATGGAGTGAGCCAAGATGAGTCAAGGCATGCAGAAGATTCACAGTGAAGCAAGTTGCAATGCGGGGGAAGCGCGTAAGGGGGAAGTGTAAGCGTGTTTGTGCCAAGCTCATCGTTCTTTGTTGGCACCCAGAGATGCATACTGCGTACGTTGCATGACTTGGTCGAACTGGCTTAGGAAGTGATAAAGCTTCTGTTTAAGCTTGTGTTCGGGTTTCCGCCAAATTGACGGTTTGTCAGTTGTTTCAAGAAGGCCAATGCGAACATCAAGATGCAAGCCTTCGTGAGCATTGATCCGATGGTTTAATTGCTATGTTCAACAAAGCAGTAGGTGCATGTCGCTGCACATAGTGGACATGGCTTCAGCAGAAGGGAAGTACGCGGTAGATGGCACATGTAGGCGAAGAAGCAAGCCAATACATTCAGATTGCTAGACCGATCATGCCGAGATAATCCTGCCTGGCGATTGTTTGACTTGGATTCTGCTACATCGCAAACTGAGATGCAAAGCAGCACTAGTGTTGTTGCACTCTTGCTGTCAGACAGTGTGTACAACCGAACTTGCTTGAACGGCAACTGATAGTGCTGCAAGCCCGGGCAGACATGTACTTTCACACTTGTCAAGTCAGGCCGGTGTGAGCACTGCAGGCAACATGACAGCAAGAAAGGCTACCAGAGTATGCACGCAACGCTCGAGGTCATGACGATGATACTGCCAACTGCACTCCCAACCTCCCTCATCCTGCAAGAACGCAGACACATCATGAGTCAGGGTGTTGACGAGTGCCTGCTGGCCTCCAGACTTCAGACATGTAAGCATGAAGCCTGTTGCCAATCTGTCCCTGTGGCCAGCATCTCTTCCCATTGGACGAGCAAATAGACTCCTCGCTCTCGCGAGTTTACGATAGGTTGAGCCTCGGCTGAGTGAGATCTTGCCCACAGAATGGTGAATGCTTTTATGTGCTCCCAAAGAGCTGCTCGCTCAGGAATGCCTACGCGACGAGGAGTGCTTGATATCTGGCTCTTGTTACACCCAGAAGAGGGCAGGTTTATGCATGGCCAGATCATATTCTACTTTCTACCAGGACCCCGCTGATGAAAGCTCCGCACTCGACGCCTGGAAATACTGACATCCAGATCCTACCCGAAGGTTCCATGGAAGCATTGTGAGTTTCGTGCGCACCTACCCGGCCGGTTGAATGCGTGCGCATGGATCACTCGCCACAACATGTCTGACCCTGGAACTCCTTTCCTAAGTTCATCAGGCTTTCGATGGCGGGGTTGAGCTGCGGGCTGTCAAGACCGCTGAAAAAGCTGGAGCATTGTGTAACCTTCGAGTGACCTTCGTCCCCTTGCCATTGCCGCTGTGCAGAAACAGGGCATGCAGGGGGCTGAGAACAAGCTTCAGTGGCGTGAGCTTCGTAGCCATTGGCTGACAAGTTGACCATGCTAATGGCGGACAGGTTTTTGAGAGACAACATGTCATTGTGACTGGATTATGCTGGAAGCTCACAAACGGAGCCTAGCACTACAACTTGCCGCAACACTGCACGATATTGCACTGGACGCGAACTGATATGGATGGGTGCGCTGCTGCATTGACCTTGCATGGCCAGAGTCTCGGACTGGGCCCTGCTTTAGTCTCTTAAGCCCTAAACCCAGACAAGGCGGTCGTCCTGGTTTGTCCATAGTCGCAAGTCAGGCTCGTGAGACCCGCCCGTCAGATTTGCGCAAGGGGCAAGTCGGATCGGGATGCCAGAACGACCGGTCAGCTCAGTGACAGACAACGGTCTCAACAACACCAGTCTCAGCTGCCAAAGGAAGAACGAAGATCCTGGATGGGGTGGTTCTTTGGACAAATTATATTGTGCCAAAGCCCACTCCGCCCGTTTGCGTTTTCAAGACAAGCGCTCTGACCCAAAAACACGTACCCCGCCTTGCAGCTTCAGCTGGGAAGGAGCAGAAGGGAAACTCTTGTCAAACTGTCCAGGCCCAGCCATTTCATCACAGTCTCTCAGTCCATGCTGAGACCCACTCCGGTTTTAAAAAAGTTCTTCTCATTGGCAGACCAGCGAATACCATTTGTTCCACGAGTTCACTGCGCCCTCAGGCTCCTGCGGGAGGTTCCAGCGTTGGCAGCGAGGCCAGATGCACGCTGAAGGTAGACTCTTCGCTCCCCTCAGAAGTCAGATACCGCGCCGCACAAGAATAGCGAGGGGTCGCAGCGTTTGATTTACGCAACACCTGATTCCAAGACTGGTGCTTGCAGAGGTGTGCCCTGTTCGAGTTGTTGCTCGTTTTCGACCTCCAGTCTCTGAAGAAGAACGGCAAGAGGAGTCGTCTGCCGAACGCCGGCATCCCCTACCATACTGACTCTCTTCCCTCGCGAGGAGAGCCCAGCTTTCACTGTGGATGCTGAAGGTGTTGGGACCCCACGGGATCTAAGCACTTGTGAACCAATGTGCTCGCATTGGCTTGGGTGTGTGCATGGCCGCGCTCAAAGGTCGTCGAATCCGCCGACCACTTGCATCACTGGCTCGGTTTTGTCACGTTGATTGATTTTCAGACTTTTACGCCTTTCCTGCATTCGTAGATACATTCTGTGCAACAAATCTGCTTGTGGGCGGAGGCATTGCTTCCGATTGGACAGCGCGTTCGGTCAGAAGCTTACAACGACAGCCCAGAGGGTCGCAGACAGGTTGGTTGCACATCTCCTTTCCCATTAGGGCAGTGGCTTCCACGCTGGATTTTAAGCCAGTGTTGGAGATTGTCTTTCCATGTTTGCAACCTGGCACCCGAGGTCAGGAAACAAGTCAGCAGCAAGTGTACGAAGATGTGGGTCGCTGTCGCAGAGTCTACTCTCCCGAGGCATGGCTGCACATTCAAGCACCTTGAGATCAGGTCGACGTGTGGTGCAGGATGTGCTGCGAGCTTCTCAGTGGTTTGCAAGCCTGCTGTGATCTGCGGAGGCAGCTGGGGGAAGCTGTGGTGTGGGCCTGGTCCCTAAGGTCCGGATACAACGGCACGATCCTAGCCTATGGACCGACAGGCTCTGGCAAGTGGAATGCTTAGAGGCTTAGAGAAATATCTCAGCTCTGTGCAATTATCTGCCACGTCGGTCGACATTCCGGAGCCTTCGAATGTCCTCCGTGGAAAGAAGCTCTGCCATGGTTCGCTTGTCAAGGACCTTTTGTATGTTCGGGCCACCGCATGGACGAAGTCCTCCGGAGCTGGAAGGCCTTTGGCCAAGTTGACTTCGCAGCAGAAGTGAGGTAAGAGCTGTAAGAACCTTTTTTAGCATTGTCATGAGGTCTGGTACCTCGAGCTGTGGAGCAGGCCTGTGTCGTCCGCGTCGCCCTTGCACCATTGCTTTGAGCTTTTGCATCGAGGTCTTGCAGCACGTCCAACAATGCGGAGGCTGTTTTTTGCTGCTTCCGTATCCTTCCCATCCCACCGCTTCTGCCGCCTCTGCTTGTCTTTCCACCTCCTCGGGGGATATGTGTGGGAGAGGGAAAGGTGTGTGGGAGAGCTGTGGGAAACACGCAGGCACCACCAAGCTGCAGTGCAGCTTCTTCGAAGCCTGACGCCTTGTCTTGCTGTGAGAGTTTTCATCATTCTCAGACGTCACCATACCTTCACTTCTGTGCGGACAGGTGTATTTGGAGAGGGTGCGAGACTTCCTTAGCCCAAAGACACCCAACCCGCAGTTGAAGGACTCCTCAGCCGGGCAAGCTTTCACAACAATGGAGTGAGCTTCAACGTCCAATGTGTGGGTTGACAAGGAGCTTCCCGGTGGAGTCGAAGGTCTGACTTACAAGGAGGTCACGGTGCCCGGCCTAACGAGTCTAACAGGGCACAAATGTGCCTGGCTTGTCCCTGTCAGATTTCCACCGCCGCCGAAGCGTTGCAGATTTTGCGACAGGGGCCCCCATCCCAGTCGCGACGATGCTCTGCATGCTGTGGTGGGGCTCATGTCTGTGACTGGTCTGAGCCGTGGCAAGGTGGCTAGAGTGGGGAACATACACGTTGCAAGGAGTTGTACATGGTCTTGAGGAAGGTGTCAATCGAATCTGTTTCAGTCTAGCAGTGCACTTTAAAGGCATGCTGGGACCTCGCCATTCCGTTCGCTCGTGCTAACTACACAGGTACTTGTCGTAGGCAGCCCTGTCTAATGCTGTCTAGTTCTCAGTGCCATCAAGGTCTGCAGTCACCACATGGCAGTAATCCTGACAACCGCATAAACGTGTCATCCGATGTGCGCAGAGATGTTTTTGCCTCGTCTAACGTGTTGCTGACATCTCTGCAGCTTTCAGGTTGAGGCTCAGAGTGGCCGCCAACACCAGCCTGAATGAGCACTCGCAGCGAACCCGACACCGCCTGTACCGTCTCTGTGTGGCTTGCCGTTTGGCTTTCAAGGTCTCGTTCTCATGCAATCTTCTCCTTACTTCTGCCGCAACCCTAGCCCTGTCACAGCAGCAGTGGATCCTGAGGCTGCTCAGGCTGCTCCTTGCTTCGTGTGCTTGCCTACACAGCCATGTGTGCAAGTGGCGAGCCCCACCAAGGCGACAGCCGCAGAAGGGTGGAATTCGAACGTGCCGCCCCTTTGCCTCTGAGGAAGACATGGCAAGCCATCACTGCCGCTCGTCTTTTCTTGCTTGGCCAGGTGCAAGCTGACCCTAGTTGATCTTGCTGGATCGGAAAAGGCATTCGCTGTGTGCGCGGCGCTGGCTGTCTGCGGGGTTTGCGTCATTGCAATTGGCAGGTCCGCAAAAGTGGTTCTGTGGGCGCCTGGACCTCAAAGATGCCAGAGATGATCGCAGCATAATATCGCAACATATCGCAGCCGCCGCAAGTTGCAGGGCAATGTGTTGCAATTGTCTGCTCTCGAAGGGCATGCTGGAGGAAGCGAAGAAAATCAATTCGTCCTTGAGCGCGCTTGTGACCAAGACTTGCTTTCTGAATTCAGTGCCGTTCAGTGCGTCATGCCTCGTTGCTCTATGGTTCTATGATTCATGCCACTCGGTTTCGTGTTGCTCGGAACGACATGACGTGAGGCTCGGTCACGTGATTGAAGCACTCTCAGAGCGGAGACCGTGAGAGCCTCGCACAGGGTGGTTGGGAGCTGGTTCGAACACACAATATCGCTGGTTGCATTCGCGTGCGTCTGATGTTCGCAGTTGGGCAAGGCATGTACCCTACCGAGACTCTCGCCTCACACGCTTGCTGGAAGAGTCACTGGGTCGAGAGCTCAGCGTCTTTGGGGCATGCTTCTAGTGATTCTAGTGAGTGACTTATATGCAACGGTGCAAGGTGGTAATTGCCGGACGACTCTCTTGGTGGCTTGTTCGCCTGCCCCTTTGCCATCCTTTGCGTCCAAACTGGATGTTGGTGAAGAGAGGACTTTGTCAGAAGATGCCCCCAGGTCCAGCAGCATCCATGCCTCGGAGACCTTGTCTTCACTGCGGTTCGCCGTTCGTGCAAGAAAGGTTGAAAACAGTGCCTGAAGCTCACCGTGCCTTTTTTTGTGTGTGCTTTGCGCATTGGTGCAGCCGCAGCCGGCGGCGTCTGCTCAGGTTGGTGTGACAGTCTGCAATTCCCAGTCGAAGCAAGCTTCCGACAGGCATCTGATACCATGTGTCACTGCTGACACGGGTGTTTGTGCAAAGAGAGGCTATGGGCTATGGGCATGCCAGGCAGCTTGAGAGGAGAATCGCGCAGCTTCGACGAGAGCTTGCCCAATCCTCGGGCGCTCGGCACTGGCCGTCCAGAAGCTGTCTTTTCCAACCTTGCTGGCTTCGGTGGCGGCGATGAGAGATGTTTGTTCTGTTTGCCAATCGCGATCAGTCTTTAGTAAAGCTGCGTGACCGACTCCAACAGTCCTCTGGCCCATCGGCTTCATGATGGTCTCATGACGTGGGTGGGAGTCGCCGAAAGTATCCAATTCTGGGTGCAGCAACCGTGATTGATCGTGATTGTGTTGGGGGGTTTTCGTGAGGCACACCCGGCACGCTCCTAAAACGAGGGGTTCTCTGCGCTATCATCGGCCATGACTGGGAGTCGGCCGGAGGCTTCACAGGCATTCGCTGCCTTAAAGGAAAGGTGCAATGTGAGTTGCACAATGTGGCTTGGACACTGCTCATCATCATTGTCAGGTTCATGGACGTCGTGACATCACTAGAACGAACTCCGTTCGCAGAGGAATGTTTCGCAAGGCAGTATTTTTCAGTCATAGAGGAGAAGCCAGTTCCCGAACCTTCAGGTCATCGAACTGATAAATTTTCCACCACAGATTCAACGGTCGAGTTTAGTGGAAATCCACAAGCGCGAAGCAAAGTCTGATCGATGTTCTATATACCCGCATGAAGCTGGTCGAGTTTTACTCTGCACCAAGTCGAGAACTTGGAACTCTGCACATAGCACGTTGCTTCTGTGGAGTGAAAGTTGTTACTTCTTGCGCAAGGCCAGACTGGAAAGTCGCAGAGCCGTGTGATGCCCCAGTCAAGATCCGAACAGAAAGGCAAAATGCCGTAGATCTCATCATGTGATGCTAAGCAAGGCCACTCGCTCCCCATCAGCAGACAGGCGTCGATCGTCAAGGTCCAGTCATGTACTAGCTTAGTAGGCATGTTGTTGGTGGCAATGGCCACGCGAGCCTTCTCAAGCTGCTGCTACTGAAGAACAGGTCCAGCATAGCAAAATCTATGTCGACATCCTCACTGAGTCCCGAGAGTCAGTGGCTCAAATCGCGATCGAAAGACATTGGCTTCCCCTTGAACCAGGGACTCTCTTAGCCAAGGTTGCGGCAAGATGCCCGCGGTGCGGTCCTTCGCGAAGGTTTGTGGAGTGGAAAGTGGCCTTCGGCTCGCCACCAAGGTGCCTCTTGCGAAGGAGAAGAAGACCTCCTTGGCTTCCTTGGCTTGGTTAGGGCGGCTGCTCATGAAACTCTGAGCCAACAACATTGTGATGTGTGATGCAGCCAGGAGCAAAACCGCTTGGGCAGCTCCTTTGAATCTTGATGTTACTTAGATATTGAAGCATCCCATACTCTTGCTTCCAAGTTTTCCTGCCGTAACGCTTGCCAAGGAAGTGCCGGAGGCACTGCCAGTGAGCAACAGCGTCAGAAGCCGAAAGTGCCACAGAAATTTTTCAGCCAAGCGGTGGTCCCCACTCTGCATTTGAGGTTACGTTGCTCGGCAGCTGCAGGAGCACCGTTGATCCAGGCAACGGCACCAAGTTAAAAAGTGAAAGCCCGTAAGAAGCGGCGGGCCAGGATCAGGCGTCTCATCCACTTGCTCAGTGGCTGCAGTCTCACTGACAGGCCAGGTGTGCTGATGAGTGACAAGAGTGTTTTGTGGTGATGGACAGGAAATCAATTTTTCGGGTCTCGTTGAGGTACATACCCCGCTTGTCAGGATCAATGTTGATATGCTGTAACAGAAGCCTGTGTAGTCAGAGTTCCCAGCATAAGTACTCGAATGTTTAGAAGTTTGGGGAGAGTTCCTGGATGTTGCTGGGTGACAGGGCTGTCTTGGATGCACTGGCATCATCGCAGGCTCTGCCGCTGGCACTCCGCCTGGTGCTCGGCAACAGAATCAGAAGTTGCCAGCCATGATCGCGGCATTGGGTTGCTACCGCAAGCCTGAGGCTTTCGCGTGATCGTGATGTCCCGAGAGAGGAATCTCCGTGTCCGCCACCCACTCGCCAGTTTCTCAGAAAAAACAACAGTGTCAGAATTTGCCTCAGCATCGCAACAAGGCAAGATTGTTTTATCGGAAGAATGAAATACATTGATGCATATGCCCATATCTCCTTGCCTCATTCAGTGCGGCATGAGACTTGCAGACTTGGTCGGTGAAGTGCAGGTGGCAGCTACAGTTTTCTCATTGAGGCCAGTCGATTTGCAATGTCAGAGTATAGAAAGGCGGACATCCCGCATGTGCTTGTATGCCACGGTTTCAGCGCTGCACTGTTTGACGAGCATGATTCATAGAGACAGGCGACACCTTTGGCTGACATGCCTATGACGCTGAAAGGGTGGAGCATAGGCCAGAACGGCACTCAGAGACTCAGATTTCCATGCGAGTGTGTGGCGACGTCACAAGAGAGGGAAGCCGCGCAGAAAGGTGAGCCAAGACTGTGGCTCCAAAGTTTCTCAGGTCGTCGGTGCAAGTTCTCTGTGGAGATTCGGTTCTCGAGGCACGCTCTAAGTCTGCCTCCAGTGAGTCTGCAACTCCAAATCGCGTATCAGTTGCGCTGCAGCCGATGACCCGATACGCCGCTTAGCCAATAAGAAAGCTGGTATAATTCGCCGAGAATTGCCGACACATGGGAAGAGACGCCGGGCTTCTGGCGCCGCCTCCGGGGGTTCGGGTGGAACGATTTTCTGGCCTGTTTGATTTTGCCGTTTGTGGCTCCGGGGGATGTGCGCGACATTCATCTGGTGTGCCAACATGTCACGAAAGCTAGCCCGTGGGAGCTAGCCGACTTTCTTACCAACCGTAAGGTTGAACAACAGGGCTATGGGGATGGAAAATAATGGGGTGTGTGCAAGTTGGGGCTAATCCCCACTGGGATTCGGTGGCCAAGGTCCTGAACGGTACCTTGTCAGCCCGCAAATTGATGCTTAGCCTTCGGGGCGCTTGGGCTATGCACCACTGTGGCTCACGGTCAAAAATCTGCTGTGAAATATTTCTTCAAGGCAGCGTTGAAACCATGTTACTACATCTCCAAGTGCAGCATTGAAGCCACATACGCAACATGCTAAAAGCATCGTGCACAAAAGGAGGTGCAGCCAGAAACCATATCTCCACTTCACGGCTCCATGTCGGTGCGCATGCGCTCAACCTCTTCAGACCCTCATGCTCCGCCATGCATCGTCTGAGAGGTCTTTGGGGATATTCTGGGTTGCGCTCCAGGGGCTTCTCTGGGGGATTTTTTTGGGGATCTGGGGTTTGGCGCTCCAGGGGCCTCTGAGGTTGCAGGGACTGTCCGGCTGTGCTGCAAGGTTTTGTGGGATGTTCTTTCGCTTGGGCTGGGGGGGTTGGGCAATCCAGAAGTTCTCTGAAAAAACACTCGGGCTGGGCACTCCAGGAATCTGTATGGGGATACTCTGGGTCCAGGGACTGTCTGAGGTTGGCACTCGACGGATTTTTTGGGGGTGCACTGCGTTGCACGCCGATTGCTGGGCGCTCCAGGGGTTCTCTGGAGGGGGATTCTCCGACGATGTGGGTTGGGATACGGGTGATGGGCAAGGAGTAGACCGGCCGCGCACTGGGTAGTCAACTGCAAGTCTCACACTTGCCTGTTCGGTCAGTGTTGTTCTCCTGTGGCTTCTCGAGCAACTGCGCTAGCTTTCGTTCCTGCCGTGCCCCACAAGTTGCATATGAGCAGACCTGCATTGTGGGTCCGATCCTGGCCCCAGGCGGGTGAAGATCGGCTTGATGGGCGTGGTACGAAGGCCAGCCGGGTAGTCATGGCGTGGAGCGTTTCTTGCACTGCGGTTCTCGTAGGCGAAGCCCACGGAGTTCCAGGGCGTTTGCCTCAGTGGAGGGTAATTCTTGATGGGGTCTCTTGTGTGCGAACTCCTGCGGACTTGCATGAAACGTCGGTGACGGGACTGTGATGGGTGTGACATCTTTGCATCGCTGCAACCATTGGGTGACTAGCTTGAAGAGCTGCTCGACGAGTAGGACTGTGTCGTGTGCCCCGGGCCTTTGTGTCAAGGCCGTCCGATGGATGCAGAACTCTCTGGCCGTTGCCGAGATCTAGAAAGGCAACTCGATGCCGAACGGAGGCAGCATGCGCTCGAGCCACTTGGCCGCAGTAACGACAAGTCTTACCTCCGGCTTCGGCTATTTTTTATGAGTAGCATGTTTGGGGAGCCGACATGTTTAGACTTGACTCCGGACGCGCTCTTTCATGGTATGCGCAGTCCTTTGAAGTGCTTCGATTGAGTCTTGAGCAAAGAATCACCTGAGATGGTGACCCTGGGTGGCCCAGCATTCTCCTGATGCCGCCGATCTATGCCGATCTTATCTTGAGTAAGTTGCCCCTAGCCCCGGCATGTCGTTAGAGTAACATCCCCATCGCAAATCTATGCGCTTGGATTGCGCAAATGGTGTGCTAGGCGAATAGATGCCCGTGTAGCGCAGAAGTCTTAGGTTGGAAAGTCTTCAGCGGCAGCATGCAGAGGACACACGAGCTTTCTGTGCAGGGCGGATTCTGTTTCAACGTCTTGCATGGGCAGCTCAACACATCGCAGGGGCTTCAGACTTCGCCAATGAGAAGCACAGCCTTTGCCTTATACAACAATGCCAAGGGCACCTAGGCGAGATGCAAAGGCGTTGCGAGGCGAGTCCGGCGACTGTCTCGTGGCTTGCGTGCGTTGACCACATATTTCTGACACACACACACACCACACAGAAACACGCGCATGTGATATCACGCGAAGCTGAATGCCAAGGCCCCCGGGGCTTCACGTTTGGCCGCATTGGCCAAGACTGTCCCAAGCTCTGCAGGCGATTGGCTACCCCCAATGCAGTGAGCCGAAAGGACATCTCTGCTCCCTAATGCCGCAATATCTTAAATGCTTGCGAGCGCCTCCGCAGACGGGGTTCCTGCGGCCCCTGCGACATGTGAGCTTATGTGAGGGTTGGGCTCCGTGGCGCATCTCAACCAAAGTGCCATGAACCCTGTTTAAAGGGTCGACCCTACTAGCTGCTTGATCAACCTGAGAAGATCGCACTCAGCAGGCGCAGCCCAAACATTGAGCAATATGTCTCCGCAATGAAATACTATCACTTTCGGTTTCTTCAACATCGAAGGCTTCGATTGCATTTATTGAAACAACTCCCAAAGTCCCAGCTGCTTGCTTGCCCGAAGTTTCAGGGGGTCCGAGGAGGGTTCCGCAAGCCCAAAGCCATTCTATTTTTCGGCTTTGGCTCTACCAAGAGAACTTGGCAATGTCAGGGATGGGTGGGCGGTTGGGATGTGGGGAATGGTTGGGAAAGGGGGAAGGGTACCAGATCCGGGTCAAACGCCTGTCGGCCGGAGGCCGGGCCGAATTGCGCACCGACCTTTTTCAGCGCAAGACCTTTTCGTTAGCGCACACAAGCCAAGCTTCGGCGGCATGGCAGGCTTGAGCGGCGGGAGCGTTTCCAGGACCCTGCAAGCGTGCGCAATCCGACTGGTTTTCAACATGGATGTAGCCACTTGCGCCAGTGATCCATTGCGAGGACTCGAAGCTCGGAAGGGGCAAAGCCCGCGATGAATCACGAAGCCCAGCCCTGTGCGAGCATATTCGTAGTGCCAGATGTCACCTGATTGGCTTGCTTTGGCAGATCTGTGCATTCTGGCTGTAGGCTTGGCCAGCCGCCTTTGCGCATGCTGTTCCATCGGCGGGCACAGCCTGCTTTGCACCGGCAGCTTCCTTGGAATGTGGGTGTTCTATGATGTTCCAAGTTGAAGCCCAAGCCGGTGAAGTTGAAGAGCTGCGCGGAACTGCCGAGGTGATTTGCCCGTTTGACCCTGAGCTTATGATGCTGTTCAGATGGCAGTTGGGTTTTTGTTGCGGAGATTGCACAGGATAGTTATGAATGCTTCTCTTCTCACACGTGGCCACTTCCCCAGGCAGACTTCAGGTCGCACTCCAAAAGCCTCTCCTGTTCTGAGCCAGGACAGAGTGCCCGTAGGAGAGCTCTTAAAGGGGCTTGAGCATGACCTTGTGGATCTTCTTTTTGACTTGGCCAGTATCTCTGCAGCTCTCCGGGTCCGCAGATGATGCCTTCAGTGCTCGGCCAGCTGGATGCGCGGCCCTCGCGACTGCTGCTCACAAAAGCGCATTGTCAGAAACAACAGATGACGGATGTTTCAGGATAATGAGTGCTCTGATGCTTGTTCATAACGTGTAACATCGTGTAAAGAACTGCTTGTATTTTTGCAAGTGCAGCTGCATTCCCTGAATGATGGTGACGGTTTGGATCCACTGGAACTCGCTCGAGCATGTGCCACTGTGAGGCCTCTTTGCCGGAGCGACCAAGTCCGCATCTCAAGCAAGGGCAGCTTCTTCGAACCTTCCTCCAGGTGCTGGTTTAAAAGGCTGATGCAACTTGACAAAGCCAGAGGTAGTGTGCCCTCGGCACCGCTCAGGTTCTGGCAGTCGCTTGCTGATGGCCTCGGTCAGCGCCCACAGAGACTTGCTTGTCCTTCGTTGTCCTTCCTTCCGCACACTGTCATGATTTTGTGTGCCCGAGGCAGCACGCGGGAGCTGGCGCATCGCAGGCCTCAGTCAGATGCCCTTTTGTAGAACAAAGCATCAATCAGTTGGCTGCGCATCAGTGGCTGCGCTCGGCTGAGCTTGAAAAACTGGAAGGCAAGAGCTGCTCACCTCGGCAAACGTCAGCTACCTAGATGTTTGGATGGTAGCAGGCCCTGCGCTGGTGTAGAATTCAAGCTTACGGCATCTGCTGACAAATGCCAAGTCGGTATATCGTGTGTCCGACTGGCACATGACCCCCTATCTGTCACTGTGTTTCATTTTCTGCACCTACGCAGCCTCCCTGATGCAATGTTTTGTTGCCTTAGGCTTTCTCGTAGCCCGACGCCACGCCGTCAAGCTCTGCTGGGAGAAGCTTCGCCAATCTGCACTTCAGAGGCAGCGTGTCTTTCGAAATATTTTCGATTGTCTCGGCTGATGTTGAAAGAGCTTGGCACGCTTAAGAGGTACTGCGGCTACACCGTTGACGATCCGTTGCAAATAGATGACTTTTTGGTGCCCTTGACCCTTTGGAGAAAGGGGTCTGGCCGGCAAATGCAGGTCAACATGCACGTGTGTACAGGCGAGGTAGCGATTCACCCTCATGACGGCATTTCTTGCCGGAATTAATGAATTTCGAACACTAGAAGGCTTCAGGAATACAAACCTTTGAATATGAGAAATCTTGATGATACTCTATTTTTTCTTTTCGTATCGATGGGTATTTTTTCTAAAAATCTTCTTCGCTCTGGGACACAGGACTACTCTAAAACAATGAGATTCTCTGTGCTTCGTTACTGGCT
>CAJNDS010000074.1:0-47500 GCA_905221605.1 Symbiodinium natans
AGGGTTTTAGGGGATGAGTTTCCAGGCTTTCCTCATGGGAGCGGTGACATCCACGCTGCGGGCGAACGCAGATTTCGCCACCTACTTTCCCAACACGGTGTTGCAAGCGTGCAAGTATAGGGATCGACCACTTCGGAGGTTGGTGCACTTCTTTGTGGAGTGCTACTGCAAGGCAATGCGGCAGCGGGTGCCACGAGGGCAGCCGCTCGTCCTAAACCCTAAACCCTAAACCCTAAACCCTAAACCCTAAACCCTAAACCCTAAACCCTAGTGCTGGACAGCGGAGGGGTGCAACTCCGTCCGCGCTGCGTTCTGCGTTCATGCAGCTCTGGCTTAGGACGTTCACCCATTTTTTCTGCCGGGGTACCCTAAACCCTAAACCCTAAACCCAAAACCCTAAACCCTAAACCCTAAACCCTAAAACCCTAAACCCTCAACACAGCGCGCTGCCTGTGCGCTTTGGACCAAGCTGCACACTCCTCGATGAGCCGCCTGTGGGACGCAGTTCAAACAGCTTTGGGGCAGGAAGGGCCGTTTGCAGGTTGCCTAAGCTGACTTCTTGAGGTTTCCTTAAGGGTTTAGGGGTTTTAAGGGTTTAGGGTTTAGGGTTTAGGGTTTTTCTTCTTAAACGAGTCCTGGGGTTTTAGGGGTTCAGGCTTGCCTTCGATGTCTATTTTGCTGTAGGGCTTCATCTCCAAATCCCAAACCCTAAGCCCAAAACCCCTAAACCCCAAGCCCTATTCCTAACCCTAAACCTCCAACAAATAGAAAAGTCCTAGAGCCTGAAAGTTGTCTGGGCTTCCGGTTTCATAAGGCTTTGGGCAGTTCGGTCTTGGCTGGGGGCGCGGGTCCCGCGGAAGCCCGCGGATCTGTAATCCTGACATCTCCGATTCCCTGAACCTTAAACCCTATACACGCTACAAACTTTTCGGGGTTTAGGGTGTAGGGTTTAGGGTTTAACCGGTTTAGCGTTCAGGGTTTAGGGTTTAGGGTTTAGCCGGTTTAGGGTTTAGGGTTTAGGGTTTAGGGTTTAGGGTTTAGGGTTTAGGGTTACAGGCTGCCCTGAACCCGTAAACCCTGGAAGCCCACTGAGCCCCACGTCCCCCCAACTGCGCATCGGGCCTGCCATGATGAGAAGGGCTCCTTGCAAGGGAATCCGTTGCATGAACCCTAAACCCTAAACCCTAAACCCTAAACCCTAAACCCTAAACCCTAAACCCTAAACCCTAAACACACCAAAACGGACCATTGGTAACTTCTCATGGAAATCGGGGGTCAGGGGTTTAGGACTCTACCACGCGGGTGCTTGCAGGATGGAGTTGAGGATAGAAATCTCCTCTTTTCATGCAGGGTCTAGGGTCTAGGGTCTAGGGTCTAGGGTTTAGGGTTTAGGGTTTAGAGTTTAGGGTTTAGGGTTTAGGGTTTAGGGTTTAGGGTTTAGGGTTTAGGGTTTAGGGTTTAGGGTTTAGGGTTTAGGGTTTAGGGTTTAGGGTGGTGATGGGAACGGCTTGGGTCCTGGTCCTCCAAGGAAAGGAATGCGCCTGAAGATCAAAGAGAGCCCGGTTGCCAAGTTTGGCCCCAAACCCCAAACCCCAAACCCCAAACCGTAAACCCTAAACCCCAAACCCTAAACCCTAAACCCTAAACCCTAAACCCTAAACCCCAAAATGGGTTTAGGGTTAGGGGGGTTCAAGGGTTGATAGCGTCCTTTCCTTTGCTAGCTGAGCCCCTAGGGAACTACTACTAAGCTGTGGGCAACTATAGGGTCCAGAGAGTCCTTCACAGGGTGCGCCGCTCTCGCCTGGGTTGTCTCTTGACTGCTTCTATACGCCACTAACAATCTAATTCAAAAGTCCCCCCAAAATCCCCCAAATTCATAAGCTCCAGACCCTAAACCCTAAACCCTAAACTCTAACCCCTAAACCCTATATAAACCCTAAACCCTGAAACCTGAACCCGCAGTCTCTAAAAGCCAACAGACCATACGATGTAAGACCTACACTCCAACATCTGCGGACGCCGAAGTTCTTAAGCTGCGGTTTAGCGTTTAGGGTTTAGGGTTTAGGGTTTAGGTTTAGGGTTTAGGGTACAAGGCTCTGGAGCAGGTTTGGTTTTAGGGTTTTGGGGTTCGGGTTTAGGGTTTTTTGGGTTTCGGGTTTGGGGTCTAGCGTTGAGGGATTTAGGCATGGTTATCCCAAAAATGTCAAAATGATCCCTGTTCGTGCACGTCCAGGAACATTTCAGGTGGGTATACTTCGGCCCATACCCTCAACATGCTCCATCTCAAGCCGTTTAGTTCTCAGGAGCCTTGCATAAGGTACCTTATGTACCTGGGATCTCCTGAAACCGTCTTTGCGTTAGGGTTGTTGCGCTCGCGACCTGCATCCTAAGCCGCAAGCCCCAGAAGCCGCAAAGCCGTAAACCCTTAAAGCCCTAGCCTGCTCGGGGCTTAGGGTTTAGGGTTTAGGGTTCATAGGGTTTATAGGGTTTAGCAAGGCCCGAGCACGTTAAGGCTTCCCAAAAAGTCGCAGAGAGGAGCTTGCAAACCTCTTCAGGTTGGGAGTACATCTGGAAGGAAGCAGACGTGGAGAAGCCGCGGCCCCAATTTGGGGTTTGGGGTTTAGGGTTTAGCCACTAAACCCTAAACCCTAAAACCCTAAAACCCTAAAACCCTAAAACCCTAAAACCCTAAAACCCTAAAACCCTAAAACCCTAAAACGCTAAAACCCTAAAACTCTAAAACCCTAAAACCCTAAAACCCTAAAACCCTAAACCCTGACCTAGCAGGGTGTAGGATTTGGGGGCTTTGGGGATACCTCCCAGCAATCCCTCCTCATCCGATAAACAATCGACCTCGGACCCCCAGGCACCATAATATGGGAAGATTCCGATCAGCAGATAAGGGAAGTAGAGGGTTGTTTGGGCTCGGAGGTGGGTTTGAGGGTTTAGGGTTTAGGGCTTGAAGCTTAGGGATTCTTAGCGTTCAGGGCGTTAGGGTCTTGGAATTTAGGGCTTAGGCTTCACGGTGCTTGGGGTTCAGGCATGTGAGCTTTTGGGGTTTGCCACTGATGCTTCCTGATGCAGGAGTCGCCAGAGATACCCATGAAAGGTTCGGTTTCCGGGTTCCGGGTTTAGGGTTTAGGGATTAGGGTTTAGGGTTTAGGGTTTAGGGTTTAGGGTTTAGGGGCCAGTTTGCCTTTTCAAACACACGAGGTGAAAAGGCGCCTGAGCCCCAAAAGGTGCCGTGCCGAGCTGGAGACCATCCCAGAGCCTCCAAGACGCCTTACTTAAGGAATATACCTTAAATCATATAAGGGTTACTGGGTTTTGGAGTACTGTACTTTAATACTTTTTTTGGTTCTGGGTTCCTATTATAGCTACTTATACCGAAAAAGTATATACTTTTTTTCCAGGGTCTACTCCAAAGGTAGGGTTAATTAAGGGGTTTTGGAGTCTCTGGGATGTTCTTGCTCCACTGCGTGGACAGCACCGTCCGGTTAACCAACAAAACGTCCGCGCCGAGCCGTTACTCTGGACCCACTCCCAAACTCTACCGAAAATCCTAAACCCCAATTCCGAAATCTGAAGCTAAACATATAGGGTACCCACTTGCCAAACCTTAAACAAACTCTAAACCCTAAACCCCGTCGTCTATCCCTAGGGACCTCTGAGACCTGGGACTTTGCACCTCGAATATAACAAGCCCTAAACCCTAAACCCCAAACCCCAAACCCCAAACCCTAAACCCTAAACCCTAAACCCTAAACCCTAAACCCTAAACCCTAAACCCTAAACCCTAAATCAAACCCTGGCAGAGGTACGGGCGGCTCAGCTTCCCGCAGCTCGAAGAGTTCCTGAGGCTTAGGGTTGAGGGTTTAGGGTTTAGAGGGTTGAGGGTTTGGGGGGGGGTTTAGGGTTTAGGGTTGAGGGTTGAGGGTTTGGGGTTTGGGGTTTGGGGTTTCGGGTTTGGGGTTTCGGGTTTGGGGTTTGGGGTTTAGGGTTTGAGGGTTGAGGGTTTAGGGTTTCGGGTTAAGGTTTAGGGTTTAGGGTTTAGGGTTTAGGGTTTAAGGTTTAGGGTTTGGGGTTTGGGGGTTTGGGTATTTTGTGTTGAGGTTTCGGGTTTTTAGGTCTTTCGGGTTGAGGGTTTGGGGTTTAGCGTTTGGGGTTTAGGGTTTTAGGGCCCTTGGCACATTTTATGTTTTCTCGTATTGGGTTTGAGAGGCTCATTATTTGGGAATACTGTTCAGACGGGTTTCAGGGGGTTAGGGATTGGGGCTTAGTAGGGGTTGCAGGATTTTGGGGGGTTATTGGGGTTCATTGTTTGGGTTTCTGGGCGTAGGTCCTAAGGGGCTTTGGATATATAAGACTGGTTAGAGGGTTTAGGGCTTAGGCTCAGGGTATATACGGTTTACATGCAAGGGTTTGGGGTAAGCCCTTAACCAGAACAACCCTAAACCCTAAACCCTAAACCCTAAACCCTAAACCCTAAACCCTAAACCCTAAACCCTAAACCCTAAACCCTAGATGGGTTCTACAGCCCAAGCTCTCAAACTGAACCCTCGGACTTTTGAGCTCCAAGAGCCTGCTCCAAACCCGAACGCCCTAAGCCCCTCAACAGTAGAAAGGCCAGTCCTCAACCTTGAAACCCTAAACCCGAAACCCGAAACCCTAAACCCTAAACTCTAAAGCCTACAAAAAAAGATACCTGGGCTCCAGTCCTGAAAGAGACACAGGGGCCCACTGCAATCCGGGTTGAGGGTTTAGGGTTCAGGCTTTTGGGTTTAGGGTTTAGGGTTTAGGGAAGCAGCGACTTCGTCGTTGTAGACTTTTCCCTCATTTGAGGCTTTTTGGGGCTTTCCGAGGTTTTAGTGGGTTTGGGCGGGTTTCGGAGTTTCAGCCCAGAAACCCTAACCCCTAGTCCGGCCCATCCCAAGCCCCTACAACCTGACGGCCAGGGTTTCGAGTTCAGGGTCATAAGGGTTTCTGATAGGGTGATACTCCCCTAAACCCTAAAGCCCTAAACCGTAAATCCTAACCCTAAACCCTGAACCCTAGGCTCTGTTAGGCTCCCTAAACCCTACACCTTAAACTAAGTGAGGGGTCGCTTCCGTCGAGCGACAGACCCCGAACGCTCGGCCGAGGGCCTTACAGCCCGAGCGCCCAAGCGAAAAGAGAAACGGAAAGGTGAGGGTTAAGCCTCACCGTCTGTCCTGGACAGGCCAACGGACATCGGCCTTTTTTACGACAACGTCAGTACTCGGCTAAGGGATGGCCGGCACCCAGACCACCTTTAGCGTAGCTAAAGTATAACCCCAAATTTGGGTTCAGGGTTTGCCGGGCCCCCCCCGCCGGGGGCCCCCTGGCCCCTGGCAGCTGGATTCCTGGACCAGGAGGCTGGCGAGGCAGGCTGGCTTTCGGCCCGGGCCAAGGGCCCCCTGGGCCAAGGGCCCCCCGGGCCAAGGGCCCCCCGGGCCAAGGGCCCCCCGGGCCAAGGGCCCCCCGGGCCAAGGGCCCCCCGGCCAAGGGCCCTCGGGCCAAGGGCGCCCCGGGCCAAGGCGCTTCCCGGACCAAGGCCCCCCCGGGCCAAGGGCCCCCCCAACCAAGGGCCCCGGGCCAAGGGCCCCCCAGGCCAAGGCCAAGGGCCCCCCGAGCCACGGGCCCGGGCACCCCGCCCAAGGGCCCCGGCCCAAGGGCCCCCCCCGGCCAAGCCCCCCGGGCCAAGGGCTTCCAGGGCCAAGCCGCGCCCACAGGCCCTGCGCCAAAAAAAAAAGGCGTTTCGGGCCAACCGCGACCAAGCGCCCCCCGGGCCATTGGGCCCAGGGCCAAGGGCCTTCCAGGCTTTTGGAAGGGACCCCAACAAGGGCCCAAAACTCCCCCCAAACAAAGGGCCCCCAACTAGGGCTCGGCCAAGGGTCTCTCGGGCCAAGGGCCCCCACACCAACACCCTTGCAGGGAATCGCACGAGCCCCCAACAAGCGCCAAGAGCCACCAAAAGGCTTCAAAAACTTCAAAAGGCCCACTAAAAGAAGGGGGATGCCAGGATGCCCGTACCTGCAATGAAAAATGCGATTTCTTGGTAGTGAAATCGATGCTTAATTGAGGCCCTTAAAGAAGGGGAATCCAAGAGCAGACACAGAGGGTTTCCCTGACCTTCAAATAAATAAGGGCCTCTACGGGCCCTGACACGCCGAAGGCCCGAAAAGGGCCGAGGCTACCCCCAACCCCAGCTTAAACCCTATTAAAAACATCAAAGCAAGCATCAGAGCACAAGAAAGTACGGGCCCTAACGTGCCGAAGGCCCGAAAAGGGCCGAGGCTACCCCGAACCCCAGCTTAAACCCTAACACCGCAAAACCCTGCCAAGGCCTTCAAGCAAATAAGGGCCTCTACGGGCCCTAACTTGCCGAAGGCCCGAAAAGGGCCGAGGCTACCCCGAACCCGAGCTTAAACCCTAGCGATTGAAATACTCATTGGCGAAAAACTCATTAATAAGTTCCCTGACCTTTAAATGAATAAAGCCTCTACGGCCCCTGACACGCCGAAGGTCCGAACAAGGCCCCGAGAGACCCCAAGAGCCACCAAAATGCTTCAAAAGGCTTCAAAAGGCCCCCTAAAAGAAGGGGGACCCCAGGATGCCCGTACCCGCAATGAAAAATGCGATTTCTTGGTAGTGAAATCGATGCTTAATTGAGGCCCTTAAAGAAGGGGAATCCAAGAGCAGACACAAAGGGTTTCCCTGACCTTCAAATAAATAAGGGCCTCTACGGGCCCTGACACGCCGAAGGCCCGAAAAGGGCCGAGGCTACCCCCAACCCCAGCTCAAACCCTAACAGCGCAACTTTAAAAACATCAAAGCAAGCATCAGAGCACAAGAAAGTAAATTCCATAAACCCTAAACCCTAATAGAGTATAGTTTGGGTGGCCGGGGTGGGTTGACGGGCAACGCGAGCGCGCGGCCCGGGGTGTTTCACACCCGAGCGCGCGCCCTCCCCTGACACACCCTAAACCCTAAACCCTAAACCTTAAACCTTAAACCCTAAACCCTAAACCCTAAACCCGAAACCCGAAACCCAAAACCCTAAACCCTAAACCTTAAACCCTAAACCCCCCGCTCCCCCCTCCCCCCCCCCCTCCCCCCACCCCCCCCCCCCCCCCCCCCCCCCCCCCCCCCCCCCTCCCTCAAGAGCGGCTCAGCCATCCCACTGCTTTTAGGTCTCAGAGCCCTCTTCTCACTGGTGCTTAAGGGAGAGTGGAAGAGTGAAACCCTATAGTAGTCCCTATAAAATCCCTTTATACTAGTCCCTATATGATCCCTTTATAATAGTCCCTATATAATCCCTTTATAGTAGTCCCTATATAATCCCTTTATCGTAGTCCCTATAAAATCCCTTTATACGAGTCCCTATATTCACTCTTCCACTTTCCCTTAAGCACCACCCTAAACCCTATACCCTAAACCCCAAACCCTAAACCCTACACCTTAAACCCTAAACCTTAAACCCTAAACCCTAAACCCGAAACCCGAATCCCTTAAGCACCAGTAAGTCTTTTTCCGTTGCAGGTCAGTTGTGAATCGCCTCGCCGGGGGCCCGACAACAAGGGCCTTAAGAATTGGAATAGGATTTTGGGGTTTAGGGTTTAGGGTTTAAGGGTTAAGGGTTTAGGGTTTAGGGTTTAGGGTTTAGGGTTTAGGGTTTAGGGTTTAGGGTTTAGGGTTTAGGGTTTAGGGTTTAGGGTTTAGGGTTTATTCAAAAATAGTTCTGTAGGGACCCTAAGGGAATACGACTAGTATGTCTCCCGACCCCCCCTTGATGAGAGATCTTCACTTTTGCTGAGGGGAGTATGGACTCAGGGCTGCACGTTGCAGAAAAGGTCTGATGGGACTCGGGTGTAGGGATTTAGGGGTTTTTAGGGATTTTTTGGGTTTTTAGGGTTTTTAGGGTTTTTAGGGATTTTTAGGGATTTTTAGGGGTCTAGGCCTCTACGTTGTAGAAGAGGTATGATGAGGTTAGGGTTTACGGGGTAGAGTCCGGGTAGAGGGCCGACCTCTTCGACGTCTTTGCGTACTCAGATCTTCCAAAACCCCTTAATTAAGGAATATACCCTAATTTATGGTAAGGATCCTTATTATGAATTAAGGTATATTCCTTAATTAAGGGGTTTTGGAAGATCCGGGTACTCTACCTAGTCTCAGGGGGACATCGCGACTGCGCGAGATGAGACGCATGCCCTTCACCACCGGCTGAGTTACCCTAAACCCTAAACCCTAAGCCCTAAGCCCTAAGCCCTAAACCCTAAACCCTAAACCCTAAACTCTAACTTTAGGGCATATAGGGTGCAGGGCTCTGCCCGAAGGCTCAGGCTCCTTACATGGTCCCTTCATATGGTCCCTTGCCTTCTTTCAAGGGTTCGGAGATCGCAAAAAAAAACACAGCCGTAACGCAAGCCCAACAACCCGAAGGAAACTCTGAACCTGGAAATCCCTGCAGACCCCTACGTGGAGGTTCATGGGTAGCTTTACGTAGGGTTCCAAGTACCCCAAAGAGGGTTATAAACATAGTTGCCCTACTTATAACCCCAGGTATATCTACGCATGAACTCAACCCCAAACCCTAAACCCGAATGGCGAACCCTTCCAAGCCTTTGTTAGACCCCAAGAGCAAAAGTCTAGGAGCGTCCTCTTGGGGGTACCTTTTGTGACGTAGACCACAGCTCAGATGAGATAAGGGCACTAAACCCTAACTGCACACTCAGCCCGGAGTGTAAACCCCCCAAAGGCCCCAGAATTTTGATCAACCCCATGTCCTTTTCAGTTGCTTTAGACGGTTTTGAAGTACGTCCACGAGACTGATTGCCAAAGCCATGATCCGCGTCAGAAACCTTGCAGGTCAGGAGGTGGCTTGCGTTGAGAAGGAGGAACTACGGCGCTTGAGCAAACTACACGGGGTCGGCTTAGATCATGCTCTAAAGATGCAGCTTCAGACTGCGTGCCGTGTTCCCCGCTTTCGACAAAGACTCCTCCGAACAGATGAGCAAATACACTGGGATGACGCGCTTGCAGCGCCCACCATGTCCTTGCAGCTAGTTTGTTTGGAATTTGCAGAGACTACCCCCAACCAGGTTCAGACGTTGTGCCAGGCCGTTGCCATTGATGGAGACGACATGCGGCAGATTGAAGAGTGCCTACAAAGACCCCAAGATCCGAATTTGCAAGCTGAAGATAACGAATTCGGCGAAGTAGCCCTACACATTGCTGCTGCAGTTGGGAACAGATTGGCTGCAGCACTTCTACTCGAGGCTCGCGCGGATGTGCATCAAACACAGGCAGATGGATCCAGGCCTCTTTTCTTAGCCGCATTGAATGGACATTTGGAGCTGGCGCGCTTGTTGCTTGAAGCCGGTGCAGACAAGGACGACCAGCACGATGAACATCAAGCAACACCTCTTGTCGCAGCATCAGAAGGCGGACACTTGGACGTGGCACTCTTGTTGCTCGATTCTGGTGCCGACATGAACCTTGCCGCTTCAAATGGGTACACACCTTTTCTCATGGCCAGCTATATGGGACACTTGGAAGTGGCACATTTGTTGCTGGAGTCTGGCGCGGATAAGGACCATGCCATTTCAACTGGCGAAACTCCTCTTGTGCTGGCTGCAGGGGGAGGGCATTGGGATGTGGCACGCTTGTTGCTGGAGTCTGGCGCGGACAAGGACCGAGCCACTTCACTTGGAGACACGCCCCTGTTCGCAGCAGCAGAGAGAGGACACTTGGAAGTGGCACGTTTATTGCTGGAATTTGGCGCGGACAAGGACCGAGCCACTTCACTTGGAGACACGCCCCTGTTCACAGCAGCGCAGCTAGGACACTTGGAAGTGGCACGTTTATTGCTGGAATTTGGAGCGGACAAGGACCGAGCCACTTCACTTGGAGAAACGCCCCTGTTGGCAGCAGCAGAGAGAGGGCACTTGGAAGTGGCACGTTTGTTGCTTGAGTTTGGCGCACACAAGGACCTTGGACGCACACCGCTTTTCGTTGCAACGCAGAACGGCCACTTGGATGTGGCAGCGTTGTTACGCAACTATGGCGAACCAAGGGCCAAGCGACAGCGACGAGGACAAAGCAGTATATTCCTCATAGTTTTTAGGGTTACAAGGGGATAACGGGGCCCATAAGTTAGACGATAGCCACCCTACACACAGGGTCCCATGATGAACCCGGTCTCAGGGAGTGGAGTTTTGGGGGGGGGTTCAGATGTTTGGTAAGTTTAATGAATCCCCCGCCCCTCCCCGCCAACAATATACGATCCCTGATAAGTCCATGACTTGGGCTTTAGGTCCAAGTTCCCTTATACACTAGCCAACCCAAGCAGACCTTTAGAAAAATCTGCTAACTGTGCTACCCTAAACCCTAAATGCTGAACGCTAAACCCAGAACCCTGGAGAAAGGAGTTTGGGGTTTACGAATTTGGAGTTTAGGGCTTCCCAGATCTTCCAATTAGCCGTTTAATTAAAGAATATTCCCTGTTTCATAGCAAGGATCCTTCGTATAAATTCGCATGTATAAGCCTAAACCCCAGACCCCAAACCCCAAACCCCTAACCCCTAAACCCTAAACCCTAAACCCTAAACCCTAAACCCTAACCCCTAAACCCTAACCCCTAAACCCTAACCCCTAAACCCTAAATTCCTTGACTAAGGGCTGTTGGAAGATCTGGGCTAAGTGGACTACTGAGGACTCCTCAAGGAGTGGCGACATCAAGGCATGGAGCGGGTTTAGGGTTTAGGGTTTAGGGCTTAGGGTTCATGATCTTAAGAGGTCTTTGGGGGCGGTGGGGTGGGGGGGGGGGGGGGGGGGGGGGGGACAGTGGGTGGGAGCCCTAAGCCCTCTAGACACCTAAAGACTCCCAAATGCGCAACACCCACAACCTCAAAACCCTTGAAACCCCGAATCCGTATAACCCTAAAACCCCGACAAGCCCCTGAACGCCCCAAAGCCACCAGCGCTCAACCCTCAACCCTCAACCCTCAACCCTCAACCCTCAACCCTCAACCCTCAACCCTCAACCCTCAACCCTCAACCCTCAACCCTCAACCCTCAACCCTAAACCCTAAACCCTAAACCCCAAACCCTAAACCCTAAACCCTAAACCCTAAACCCTAAACCCTAAACCCTAAACCCTAACTGAACGCCCCAAAGCCGCCAGCTCTGAACCCGGAGACCGGCGAACTGCCAACCTTGGGTTCCCCCAGTTCGGTTTTATTTTATTTTTTTTTTTTTTTTTTGGGGGGGGGGGGGGGGGGGGGTAGTGTTTAGGGTGTGGGGTTTAGGGTTTAGGGTTTAGGGTTTAGGGTTTAGGGTTTGGGGTTTATAAATTAGGGTTTGGGGTTTAGGGTTCAGGGATGCGCTATCATGCAACTACCTTAAGGGGCAAGTAGAAGGTACCTTGTCGCTCCCCATTTACTTACTGGTGCTTAAGGGAGGGTGGAAGAGTGAATATAGGGACTATTCTAAAAGGATTATATCGGGACTACTATAGGGTTTCACTCTTCCACTCTCCCTTGAGCACCAGTAAGTTTAGTTACCCCCTTCCCGGGGCAAAGCTCCTGGAGGGCGGACAGAACCGGCAAGGTATGGTGAACAAACCCTGAACCCTAAACGGCATACCCCTCAGGGTTTAGGGTTCAGGGTTTAGGGTTTGGGGCCTCCACCACATTCTTAAGCATCCGAAGGTTGTAACCCTTTCATGGTCTAAGGAATCCGTGTGAACTTTGAGAAAACACAAAAAGGGCTTTGCGGATGTGCCCTCCCTGCTTCACTGCTGATTCGCGCCACTCCATCATCCCGTCCACCACAGGAGCCAAGATAACCCTAAACCCTAAACCCTAAACCCTAAATCGCGGTGTCCCAACACAACCTGCAAGACGGAGAGGAGGTGGCTCTTATGCCCTGATGGAAGACAACCATGCGGACCTTTGGGACAAGTGTCCCACAGATGCCAAGCAGGACAAGAAGGTGCCTTCCTATAAGGAATCTAATGTGCCGACCGCCCTCTCGCTCCTCGTGCAATCTGCAGAAGCGGCTCTGGCAATGCGTCCAGAGGAGTTGCTAGGGGCACGCAAGCGGCTTTGGGCGAATCGGTAGAGCTTAGGATAGCCTAATTCATTAAGACAACAGGTTCTTTTCAACGGTATTGATTGTAGATGATTTCGTTGTAGTATGCTGAGTATGCGTGAGAATCATGAATACTCCCGATCCTCGGTTGCCAGCCTTACCTCCCAGATGCCCCAAGCCCCCACTCTACTGTTTGGGGGCTCCCGGCTACATACGGCTACTTACCCAGTTGAAACTGCGAATATACATATTGTAGATCCATATTATATATATATATATATTTTTTTTATTTATATCTCCATATATGATCCATGCATCTATATGGCGCAGGATGGCCACTACCCGCACGGCATCCCTCGTGAGGACCGCTTGCCTTGGTGAGTGCTGTGGCGTTTCGGGTTTAGGGCTTAGGGTTTAGGGTTTAGGGTTTCGGGTTTAGCTTTCAGGGTTTAGGGGTGGAGGGCATAGGGCTTAAAGTCAGGGCTGTGGGGCTGCTTGGCCACAGAGGGTCACTAAGGGCACCTTATAGCGCCAAACAGTATACTCCTTATTCTCGGAACCCCCAACAGGGTACCCCTACTCTCGGAAACCCCACAGTTTCAACCCTCAACCAGTAGGCCGTGGGCCTGTTGACAACTCCCAGGATCGGGTCACACAGAACAGAATCCCCAAACTCAGAACTTTGTCATAGGGGGGGGGGGGGGAGGTAACATCTTACATGTTTAGGGGTATTGAAACTCAACAATACAGGAATACAAATTTGCATGTGATCTGCTGAGCAGGTGTATGTCACAGATAGGGCCGCTCCACCATATGTTCAAGATTCAGCGGCGAAGGAGTAGATCATGTTTGCTGGCACGCTGAGCGTCGTCAGTAGTGCTGTAGCCGGGACTCTCTTTGCGAGCCATATCCTGAAGCCGAGCTCCCACATAGTGATCCCCTCTGGAGACCAGCACTGCCATTGTAGCTGCGAGTGCACGTCGAGCCAGTCTCTTCTGCCTTGGCTCTGCACAGCTTTTGTGGCAATCGTGTCGGGGATCTGGAATTATTGCCGGCTACTTGGATGGCTGCTTGGATGCCTTCGATCTCGAAAACAAGTACTGCCTGGTACTGTACGAGACCGAGAGGAAGTGGCGCGAGAGGCTCTTGATTCGGAAGGCAGTTCAGAACAGCGACAGCCGGTCAGTTGGGTGGTTCGTAGTCGCCACTCCAGACGGTGATGTGTATGCCGAGCCCTTGGCTCCCCCCAATGTGGTCGGACTGATCATGTTGCCTGACACCCGACAGTTGCCTCCTGGCCTTCTTGCTCGAAGCGTTCATCGGTTCGAGAACGGGTCAGTGGGGCATGCTCCTGCAGGCGGTGAGTTGGCACACCTCCGAGGGACAAGCATGGAGAACTCATCACTGTCCAAGCCGAGATTGACAGTCTAGCTGGCGCCGCTCCTGGACCAGTGGCTGGTGGAGGCCCTGTCGCTCCGCCTCTGGCAGCCGCCCCTCAGCCACAAGTATCACTGGCCCCCGCTGCTGGATACACGTGGGTTGTGGCTGCCAATGAGGGGTCCAGGGCCAAAGGAAGCTTACTCCCCATGGGGCAGGTTGTTAGTGGACACCAGACAGGCTCAAAGGGAATCGCTGCTATGACTGACGGCAGCATCCTGTTTGTTGAGCTCATCCCCAGCCACGAGGTTGGCAAGTATGGTGTTGCGGCTCCTGCCGCAATGCAGGCGCAGCCTGCCTTTGAAGCTGGTGGCGGCGGGACACTTGCTGCGAACCAGGGAGACGACGCCCGGACGCTTCCAGTCCGGTATGGCAGTGATGGCAAGCGACGCAGAGAACTGCGGGATGGAGTTGACCAAGCCAGCGAGTCTGGATGGCCAGATATGGCCTATCAAAGGCCCGCGGACCGCGCTATGGGTGGCACGGTATATGGTCACAAATGGCGGCGCACCTTTGTCGATGCACCAGGCGTGGAAAACGAACTGCAAGTTGCAGGCTACAGATGGCGGAGTCTTGGAACATGAGGCCATTTGCAAGACGCTTGAACTGAATATGATCAGCTAAACATTGGTGAGCTGGCGGCGGTCGAGCTGCTTTGCAGGCGCTTGCAGATGATTCAGTACCGTTGGCGAGAGCGGGTCCTTGGCGCCGTCTCGACAGGCAGCATCGAGGACGAAAGTCATTTCTTCATGGGGACTGATCCCACTCGAGGCAATCTCTGCATCTGTCCATCGCTCAACGCGTGTTTAGGTGAGGAGTTGCGCAAGGAATCCCAGATGAACAAGGAGCAACGGAAGGCCCGAGAGGAACGGGCCTTGTTGCGCACCGGGAAGACGAAGCAGTAGCGGCCCCCTCCCGGGGTCGCTCTTGGGGCTGGGATCCTTGGCCGTGTTCCTCAGCCGTCTCCTTCAGGCCGCACGTTGCCCGGCCTTTCCGGGTGAAGTTTTGAGTATGGCGCTGCCTCGGCAGCGAGACCTTCTGCCCCTTCGCTTGCCCTTGGTCGGTTCAATGTCGATCTATGAGAGCGACCATTTTGAGTGCACGCACACCAGCTTTGACGAGAGTAAGATCTCTTGGCCTGAGCCGGGGAGCAGTCCTGTAGAGATTGCGGAACTCCTGGCTCCGGACGTTGGTAAGTTGTTGAGGCTGGACCACGTAAATGAGCTTTTAGCTGATGATGGGAGCACAGGCACGGTTGAACCGGTGAGGCCTTATGTAGATCCAGTGTTGGCCAACTCGCCCACGAAGATGGGCAAGTTTTTGACTCGGCTTTTTGATTGTAACATGCTGTCTTTTAAGCCAGGTTGGGAAGCTGCGACTGTCGGTGTTTTCTTTGTTCTTAAGAAAAATGGTTCACATCGTCTTATCCTTGACACCCGAGCTGCGAACCAGGCATTTGCAAAGCCACTGGCATCCCATCTCCCGACGCCGGCGGCGTGGACTTCGCTGGAGATGGACTCCGGGGAGGTGCTCTACACTGCGGCCGGGGATGTTGCTGACGCTTTTCATTGCATGAGGCTCCCGGTACACTTGCGCAAATTTTTCAGATTGCCTTCCTTGCAGTGAGTCGGACTACGTCTGCCCTGAATACGCCACGCTGCCTATGGGGTGGTGCTGGTCGCTTTACTTCTGCCAAAATCTGCTGGAGAGTGCTGCTCGTGAGGCACGCCTGCGAGATGAGGACCGGATCGAGGACAAGACCTGGGCAGGACCTGTGCGTGAAGGCCGGCTAGTTCATGCTGAGTATGTGGACAACTTCTTTGTCAGCGGGGTTGACCAGGGCAGTGTGCAAGAGGGTTTCAATCGCATGCGGTCTGTTCTCGAGCAGTGGGGCTTCCGCATACACGACGTCACTGATGCCACTACTGTTGTCGAGGGGCTGGGCCTTCTGATCGATGGGGCGGAAGGGCGTATTTCCCTTACGCCGCGCAGGATCTGGAAGCTGCGGTTGGCCTCGATCGCCCTGGCACAGCGGCGAGGTGCTCCGCTCCCAAAGGTGGTTGAAAAGTTCGTTGGGCACTTCACTTTCGCGATGCTGATTAGAAGAGAATGTCTTTCTGTTTTCGGGCATGTTTACCGCTATTGCCGGGGCACTCGCCCTGATCCGGCACTTTGGAAACTAGCGAAGAAGGAGATCATGCAAGCGTCTGCGCTGTTGCCGTTGATGAGCTCTTCCATGTTAGGTGAGTGGGATCTGACTGTTAGCGCTACCGACAGCAGTGATACTGGATATGGAGTTTGTGAACGCCAACTTCCCCTCCCAGCTGTCGCGCGCACCGCCAGGACCTGCGAAGCCTGGAGGTACAAAGTCATCGGGGCCATCAAGGCACGGGAGCACGCGCTCGGCCTCAGTGACTCCGGGGAACGTTTGCCTCACTATTTGCGGGAAGAGTGCGCTCGTGTGTGCAGCGCCCAGTTTGAGGAAGTACAGCCTTTCATCCTCGAGCCTGGTTCATGGCACACAGTTTGCAGCGGGCGGTGGGAGTATGCAGAGAACATCCTTCGAACGGAGGGTCGGGCATGCGTCAGTGGTGCCCGCCACAAACTGCACTCAGGTCTTGCGGCAAACGCCATCTGATGCTCGTCAACAACCTGTCGCTTACCCTCGCCCTCACCAAAGGACGGGGCTCTTCGTACATTGCGAACCGTACTTTTCAGCAGCTTTGTGCATTGAGCCTCGCCTCAGACTGCAAGTTCCTCGTCCGTTGGATTCCCAGCGAAAGAAACTGCGCTGACCGCCCATCCAGGTCTTTTGGCATCAGCAGGGGTTGTGGCAGACCTAGTGACAGCAGCGATGGCCGTGGAGGTTCGCACCTTGCAACGACCAGCCGGGAGCCACTTGGGTGCCCAAGCACATGTGGCAACAAAGACGGAGCCGTGCCTGGGGAAGGTGCCGACAAAGCGGATGCGCGAGCCAGCCCCGACTGCTGCCATCCTGGCAGGGGCCCAGTCGCACCTGGAGCTGCGCAAAGTGAGACGCACCTCAACCCAGGAAAGGTGCCAGCGTGTGTTGACAGCATTCACGCAGTGGTGCGCTGCCGCTGTGCCACAACTGGGATGCGTTGCTCACCGCGTACCTGAACGAGCTCTATGCCCGGGGAGAGAACGTCAGCGTCGGGGAGTTCGCTTTCGCCGCCTTCAAGTTCAAGTTCCCCGAGTACGGAAAGTACGGCTGCATGGGGCTGCCTCGGGCCACGCAGGCGCTGGAGGGCTATCGCAATTTGGCCCCTCCACCGATGCGTCTACCAACGCCGTGGGCCGCTTTCATCGCCATAATCGGCGCCATGCTGGCCAAGAAACTGGTCATCATGGTCCTGGGACTTCTCATGCAATGGGATCTTCTTTGTGAGGGCGGGGGAGATGGTGAGCCTTACTCCAGGGCAGTTGGTACCCCCAGCTGGTACAGTAGACATGTGCCGGTGGGGTGTTATCATCGCCCCGTCGGAAGGTGGAAGTGGCGCCCCAAGCAAGACCAACGTCTTCGACGAGGGCATCACCCTATCTCCCCGCATGGACTTTCTGACGAATGCCATCGCCCAACTGCGGAACAGCAGGATGAACTTCCCATTGCTCTTTCCCTTCACTTGCACCCAACTCGCCGAGCAGTTCAAGCAAGCGGCCTGCGTCGTGAACGTGGACCACCTGGGGGCGACCCTCTATGGGAACCGCCACGGCGGGGCCACAGCGACATGCGCCTGCGTGGGATGGGGATCGCGGAGATCAAGAGAAGAGGGCGCTGGATGGCCGACTCGAGCCTTCGCAGATACGAGAAGGCCACCGTAGCGCAACAGCAGTACCTGAAAGTTCCAGCCCGAACCAGGATGTACGCCAGCTTCGTGGAGCAGTTGAGCACATTGGGGCCCCTTCTGTCCAGATCCATTCAACAGCCCTCTTTGGACAATCTGGAGAGAGTGCGCCAAGCAGTTCTACCCCTCCCAGACCCGAGCTAGCAACTGCCGCCCTCGTTCGCCGGCGCCTTCAGCGGAAGTTCCACCAAGCGTTGCGTGCGGCCGAGATTCATCGCCGGCAAGTGTTCATAGAGCTTTTTGCTGGGAAACAGGCCATCAGTCAACATCTGAGGAAGCTTGGAGTTGCAGTCGGTTCGCTAGTCAGCTCGAGGATGTCCTGCATCCCGCCGCGCAGTCCATGTTACTGGGTTGGATCTCCTCCGGTGCCGTGTTGGGGGTGTGGTTAGGCATTCCTTGTGCTACTTGGTCTATCACCCACACTACACCACTCGTGCGCACGAAGAAGTGCATCCTCGGCATCCCTGATTTGTACGGCAAGCAATTAGCTGCTGTGAAGCGTGGCAACGGCGCAATGCAATTCAGTTCTGAGGTGATCCATGCGTGTATACGCAACCGTGTCCCATGTTGCTTGGAGCACCCAGTCACCAGCAAGCTATTTTATGCGCCACCCCTGCGCTCCTTGCGCTCGCATCCTTCTTGTCAGGAGTTCGTCTCTGACCACTGCCAGTACGGAACTCAGTGGAAGCGATCCACTATGGTTCCAATGCGCCGTCGCTTAGGTGCAAACAGCAGCCCGACGGTACTTGCAGCCGCTCACTGCGGGCGCATCAACAGCTCTGCGGGTGCTCTCCTTCTGGGGTGCCTTGGACACGGATCGCGCAGGCGTACCCTGCCCAGTGGGCACAGCAATGGTCTCGCGCTCTTTTTGACGCAGCCATGAATGGCATCCAAGCTCGATTGCTGCAGTTAGTCTCTTGCGTTTGATGGTTGTTTGTTTTCTCCTTCACCAGTACGTCCTTCCGACAGTTCTCCGGGTTGGCATCTACGTTGATTCCTAAGCGAGTCAGCACTGAGCCGACCTGGTGAGACAGCCTGCTTTCCCAACCTGGCCGCTCTGCTTCTCTCATAAGACATGTGATCTGCTGAGCAGGTGTATGTCACAGATAGGGCCGCTCCACCATATGTTCAAGATTCAGCGGCGCCCGCCCTCCCACCCTCTTTTCCCTCTTGGGGGGGGTTGGCATCTACGTTGATTCCTAAGCGAGTCAGCACTGAGCCGACCTGGTGAGACAGCCTGCTTTCCCAACCTGGCCGCTCTGCTTCTCTCATAAAAACATTCTGGCCGAGTGAGTGACATTTTTAATGCTTCCCAACCATGCGCGAGTGAAGCCCCTAGGAAGTTCGGGGCTTAAGGGTACTTGTAAAACCCAAAACTATTGCAGTTGCAGTGGTGCGACCCACTTATGTGACCCCTGCAGTTGGGTTTTTTTCAGGATTTGGGGTTGAGGTTTTGCCCCCTCACGACGCCAAAACTCCTCGGCTCTCAGACCCCCAAAGCCGCAAAACACCGTAGTTTCTACCCTAAACCCTAAACCCTAAACCCTAAACCCTAAACCCTAAACCCAAGGACCCGGAAAACCTTGCTCACCCCAAACCCCCTCCGAAGGACCTCAGGGCCCTCTTCGCAGAAGCCGATGCGGATCGCTCCGGTGAGGCAATTACCAAGATTCTGGGGTTTGGGGTTTAGGGCTATAGGGTTTGGGGTTTAGGGATTTAGGGTTTAGGGTTTAGGGTTTAGGGTTTGGGGCTTAGGGCTTAGGGTTTGGGGTTTATCGTCGTGCCCTATTCCGGTCGAGCGTGCTGAAGCAAGACTGGATTCTGTGGTTCCTCCCAGAACAATGCAGCCCCAAACCCATACCCTAAACCCTAAACTCTAAACCCTAAACCCTGTACCCTATACCCTATACCCCAAAACCCATACCCCTTAACCCCAAAAAAAAGAAAGTAGAAAAAAGGACTTTCCCCGCTCCATGCCCCTTCATTTCTTTTCAGGGTATGCCCAAGGGGTATGGTGAATGTTGCCTAGACCCTTAAGGTCTCCGGGGTAGTGGCCAGTGGACTTTGAGGGGGGCTTGGGCGCAAGGACCTTCTAGGATGCCCAGTAGTATATTTGTTGTTGTTTTTTTTTTTTTTTTTTTGGGGGGGGGGTTTAGGTTCCCTTCTAAACCCCTTAGAAGCAAAAAAGGGGGCACCCTTTTTAAGCCCAAGTTACTGGGCAGCCTAGCCTTACTGCACAAGAGCCGCGTGCTCTTCGGAGCCTAGAAGGAGTACGTGTAAGTCTTTTCGGGGCTCCGGTGTTGCTACAGCCACCCATGGTCTCTGCTTTCGGGATTTGGGCTTGGGGTTTAGGATTTCGGGATAGGGTGTTTAGGGTTTAAGGTTTAGGGTTTTGGGTTGAGGATTTAGGCTTTGGGGGTTAGGGTGTTTAGGGTTTAGGGTTTAGGTGGTTTCGGGTTGAGGGTTTAGGGTTTAGGCTTCGGGGTTAGGGCGTTTAGGGTTTAAGGCTTAGGTTCCTGTATGCTTTTGACCTAAACTAGCCAAGGAATCTTTTCCCCCCCTCCCCCCCCCCCCCACCCCCCATGTTGAATATTCAGCCCACGACAGCAGGTCTCCGCAATGGAATGGTCCACGATGCTGCCCCTGAGCCGCAGTCCGTTCTCCGAACCCTTCCGAGCATCCCCAAGAAGTCCCCAAAGGTCTTACGGGCACTTCGAAAAGTTCGCCCATCACCAGGGTTTCTCAGCCCCTTTAGGACTTGGGGGGGGGTCTTAGGTCTATAGAAATGAAAGCGCAGAAAGCGCCAAAGCCCCTAACTTCCACCCCTTTGCCCCCTCAACTCCCCAAGCAAGAGAACAACATTAGGGTTTAGGGTTTAGGGTTTAGGGTTTAGGGTTTAGGGTTTAGGGTTTAGGGTTTAGGGTTTAGGGTCCCTCACCTCCGACCCTGAAGTCCCATCAGTCCCCAAGACCCACCGAAAACCTTTGTGGTGCTTCACTGCAACTTTACATCTTTAGCCTTTTTGGGTTTATTGGGTTTTCTTAATCAGGCAGCTAAAAGTTTAGTTTTTTGCTACACTCCTAAGTGCAGCCAAGAAACCAGGAAACCAACTGGCAAGAGACGTAGACCATCAGTCCCTGAATCTCAAGCTGCCCTCCGCCACCCTCAACCCCTTAATTCCGAGTCCACGAATGCCCACCCCTAAAGAGCCTAAACCCTACACCCGAAACAGTTTCGGGTTTAGGGTTTAGGGTTTCGGGTTTAGGGTTTAGGGTGTAGGGGTTTAGGGTTTCGGGTTTGGGGTTTAGGGTTTAGAGTTTGGGGTTTAGGGTTTAGGGTTTAGGGTTTAGGGTTTAGGGTTTAGGGTGTAGGGGTTAGGGTTTAGGGTTAAACCCCTCCCCGCAAGGTATCGGCTTGAAGTGTCTACTTGGCCGACTCCGGACGCCGTGAACGTGCCGCCCTGGCTGCGAAGATGGTTTTTGAGGGTTGGGGATTGGGGCTTAGGGTTTGGGGTCTAGGGTCTAGGGTTCTGGGTTTTTTCGGCTGGTGAGGTTACTAGGGTTCAGGGTTTTTTTTTTTCGGCTGGTGAGGTTAATGAGGTTTAGGGTTGTTAGGGCTTGGGGTGCGCTAGTGCTCGCGCCCGAGGGCGCGTTTTGAGGTTTTGTTCTTCAACAGGCTTTGGAGGTCTCAACAGGCTTATTAGGGGTTAAGATGGTTTCTCTTCTTGGTTTCGGAGTTGGTAGCTTCCGACCCTAAAGCCCTAAAGCCCTAAGCCCTAAACCCTAAACCCTAAACCCTAAACCCTAAACCCTAAACCCTAAACCCTAGGCCGAGGGCCGTCATGACGATCAACAGCGCTGCTGCGAAGTGGGGGACCTTAGAGCGAGACACTGCATCTGGGGGTTTAGGGTTTAGGGTTTCGGGTTTAGGGTTTAGGTTTTAGGGTTTCGGGTTTAGGGTTTAGGGTTTAGGGTTCTATGAAAAATCGGGTCCTTAAGGGGTATACTCCTTAATTAAGGGTTTTTGGAAGATCTGGGTACTTCAAAGACGCAAAGTACTTCCATCATGCTCCCACTCCGCCGCCCACATCGCCCCAGCCATTCAGCGTAGCACGCTCTGGTGGGCCTGGCACAAACGCACATGACGTAGGGTTGATCAGGGTCTAGATGGTTGAGCTCACCCTAGACCCTAAACCCTGAACCCTAAACCGTAAACCCAAAACCCTAAACCCTAAACCCTAAACACCTAAACGGAAGAAACCTGAGGTGGTACCAGGCCGGCAGCAACTGGTTCAAGGCACATCGGCCATCAGCCCCGCACCCTCAACCCCAAATCTCGGTAGGCCTCTGGGGGCTCTGCAGGGTGGAGGGAGGAAAAGGGTTTAGGGTTTAGGGTTTAGGGTTTAGGGTTTAGGGTTTAGGGCTGAGGGTTGAGGGTTGAGGGTTGAGGGGGGCCCTTGGGATATTTGTTCCCTTGGGATATTTGGGTTTTAGAGAATCATATTCAGCAACATGTTTCAGAGGTGCTTAAGGCCCATCCTAGAAACCCTCCCTTCAGAAACCACTCCATGCCCTAAACCCTAAACCCTAAACCCTAAACCCTAAACCCTAAACCCTAAACCCTAAATACCCTAAACCCTAAACCCCTATACTAGGACCCATTGTTGTCCCTGCTTCCCTGCTTGAGGTTCCCGCAGAATCCCCTTTTAAACCAAAAGGTCCCAGGTTACTCTTGTGTCTTAGGATATGTTCCTAAACCCCAAGCCCTAAGCCCTAAACCCTAAACCCTAAACCCTAAACCCTAAACCCTGAACCCTAAACCCTAAACCCTTCTAACCCCTGAGCCCTTGGATATCATGCACTCGTTTGCGGAACCCTTCCTGAGAACTCCAGACCTCAAGCTGGGGGGTGTTGGTGTCCTCGCTCCAGAAACCGAAGCCAAACTCCGACGGAAGCTTTTGGGTTTAGGGTTTAGGGGGTGTAGGGTTTGGGGTTAGGGGGGTCAGGGGGTTTAGGGGGCTTAGGGGGTTTTGGGGGTTCAGGGGGGTTTAGGGGGATTAGAGGGTTTAAGGGTTTTTGGGGGTTTTGGGGGTTTTGGGGGGTTTAGGGGGTTTAGGGGGTTTAGGGGGGTTTAGGGGGTTTTAGGGGGTTTAGGGGGTTTAGGGGTTTAGGGTTTGTGGGTTTGGGGGTTTAGGGGTTTTAGGGTTCGGGGTTTGCCGTTCCAGGGTTTAGGCGGTTTTGAGTTTGGGTTTTCGGGGTTTAGGGCTTAGGGGTACAGAGGTTAGGCTTTTGTTCAAAGGGTTTGGGGCCTAATGGTGTAGGGTTTAGGGGCTTACAGGGGTTAGCAACCCTGAAACCTGAATCCCTAAACCCTAAACCTTAAACCCTAAGTGTGTCCGGGCTTGTGCGCGCAGGTCTTTCGGCTTGCAGATAACACCTCCGGGCGCATCGACTTCAGCGACTTCCAGCACACTTGGCAAGGTTAACATCTGAGATGCAGTGCCTTCAGAGAAGCTGAGGAAGGGAAACTGACCCTAAACCCTAAACCCTAAACCCTAAACCCTAAACCCTAAGCCCTAAACCCTAAACCCCAAACCCGTGAACGCCCCAAACACATAAACTCTCAAATTCTGGCTGCCAGGAACATGATCCGTCACCGGGCGTTTGAGCCTTGGTTCTTCGGACGTTTGGGATGGGCTTTGAAAGGGAGTTTGGCATGGGGAGTTGAGGGGCTTTAGGAGCTACTTTCCCCTCCAGCGAATGTGGTGTGACATGCTAAGAGCCCTAAACCCTAAACCCTAAACCCTGAACCCTGACACCCCTAAACCCTAAACCCTAAGCCCTGAGCCCTAAACCCTAAACCCTAAACCCTAAACCCCAAACAACCCCTAAAACCCCAAGAGCAGTGGAGGCCCGGTCTTGGGTTGAACAAGAAGAAGATCTCGGACTCTGAGCCCGGGGCTCAGTTTAGGGTTTAGGGTTTAGGGTTTAGGGTTTAGGGTTTAGGGTTTAGGGTTTAGGGTTTAGGGTTTAGGGTTTAAGCCAGAGGGAGTAGAGGGGAGTAGTAGGGAACCTCGGGTTGCATCCCCCCCTTCGCCCCCTCCGAACCCTTTGGAGGAAGTCCGTGGCGGCGCGTGTGAGAATCAGTTGGCTCAAGTTTTCTTGTAGCTGCCATAGTAGGGTTTAGGGTTTAGGCTTTTTAGGGTTTAGGTAGGGTTTAGGGTGTAGGGTGTAGGGTGGGGGGTGTAGGGTGTAGGGTGTAGGGTTTAGGGTTTAGGGTGTGTCACATGCTCCGCGCACACCACCACGCAGGGCGTGTGTTGTGGTGTGCGCAAAGAAAGGCCCAAAAAGGTTTGAAATGGTTCAAGGTTTATGCCCTGGGATCTGGGGACGTTTTTGCCGCGAACTTGTCTGGGAAAGCTGGGCGAAGTTCAAAAAAGCCCAAAAAGGCTCAGGCCCGAAAAGGCTCAGAAATGGTGCGGGAGGAAATGGTCCGGAAAAACCTCAAAAATGGTCCGGGAGAGCCCCAAAAATGCTCAGAAATGGTCCGGGAGGAGCCCTGGGAGGAGGCCAGAAAGGCTCCAGGAGCAGTGGGAGAACCCCAAGAAAGGCTCCAGAAATGGTCGAGCCCAAAAAGGCTCAGAACTGGTCTGGGTGGTGCCCAAAAAGGCTCAAAGGATGGTCCCGTTCCGACCCAAGGTTTAGGGTCATATATTTCTCTTATGCTCTAGCACGCCTGTCGCGTGCGCCGGCACCGAGCCGGTGCAGCCAACGGAGCTCCTTCGCTGCGCCTGACGCGACAGCTCGGGAGCTGGCAGGGGCTGTCGCCCCCTGCACGCTCGCTGCTGGCTATCGCAGCGCCCGCAGCTCGCTTCAGTTTAGGGTTTAGGGTTTAGGGTTGAGGGTTGAGGGTTTAGGGTTTAGGGTTTAGGGTTTAGGGTTTAGGGTGAGTGACATCACGCTTGACGGTTGCAGCAATGTTGCGGATTCAGATGATGAGTGGGGAAGAGGTGGCTTGCCTGGAGCCGGAGGAGTTGCTGAGCATTGCCGGCGACACTGCTACGGGCCGCGTGCGCGCCCTAAAGCTCCATCTCCAAAGGCTCTGTGGGTATCCCCGGTTTCGACAGCGGCTCCTGCAAGAAGACGGCCAACTTTTGCCCGAAGAGGCGGTTCTGAAAGCTCCCTGCCTATTGCACCTGGTAGTTCTGGACTTTGCCGAGACCTCTGGTGATGATGTTGACAGGCTGCTCCATGCAGTAGAAGCAGACGATGCAGCACAAGTAGAGGCCATCTTGCAGCGACCCCAAGATCCAAACCGAACGGCGCAACACAGCATGACATCCTTGCATGTCGCAGCTAGGTTTGGCAGACAAGTCGCCGCAAGGTTGCTGCTCGACGCTGGTGCGGACAAGGACCTGGCCAAAGCAGATGGTGCCACTCCACTTGTCATCGCAGCTCAGAACGGCCAATTGGAAGTGGCACGTTTGTTGCTGGAGTGTGGTGCGGACAAGGACCTGGCAAAGGCAAGTGGAGCCGCGCCACTTCACATCGCAGCTCGGAACGGCCATTTGGAAGTAGCACGTTTGTTACTGGAGTTTGATGCGGACAAGGACCTAGCCTTACCCACTGGAGCCACGCCACTTTACATCACAGCTCAGAGCGGCCACTTGGAAGTGGCACGTTTGTTGCTGGAGTTTGGTGCGGACAAGGACCTGGCAAAGGCAAGTGGAGCCACGCCACTTCACATCGCAGCTCAGAACGGCCATTTGGAAGTGGCACGTTTGTTACTGGAGTTTGATGCGGACAAGGACCTGGCAAAGGCAAGTGGAGCCACGCCACTTCACATCGCAGCTCAGAACGGCAATTTGGAAGTGGCACGTTTGTTAATGGAGTTTGGTGCGGACAAGGACCTAGCCTTAGCCAATGGAGCCACGCCACTTTACATCGCAGCTGAGAACGGCCACTTGGAAGTTTCACGTTGGTTGCTGGGGATTCGTGCGGAGATAGACCTGGCCAAAGCAAATGGAGCCACGCCACTTTTCATCGCAGCTCAGAACGGCCACTTGGAGGTGGCATGTTTGTTGCTGAAGTCTGGCGCGGACAAGGACCTGGCAAAGGCAAGTGGAGCCACGCCACTTTACATCGCAGCTGAGAACGGCCACTGGGAAGTTTCACGTTGGTTGCTGGGTTTTCGTGCGGAGATAGACCTGGCCAAAGCAAATGGAGCCACGCCACTTTTCATCGCAGCTCAGAACGGCCACTTGGAAGTGGCACGCATGTTGCTGATGTTTGGCGCGAAGAAAGACTTGGCCAAAGCAAATGGAGCCACACCACTTTTCATCGCAGCTGAGAACGGCCACCTGGAAGTTGCACGCTTGTTGCTGAAGTTTGGTGCGAAGAAAGACCTGGCCGACGCAGATGGAGCCACGCCACTTTTCATCGCAACACAGAAAGGCCACATGGAAGTGGCTCGCGTGTTACAATGAGAAACATCATGTAGCGCGGTGGCCGAGATTTATTGTTCAGGATTTAGGATTTAGATCCCCAAACGACGCGTTGCCCGCAGGGCCCGAGGATTCTTAGCTTTGGGTTTTCGGGTCGCGAGAGGGGTTTTTTGGGCGTGTTGCGCAGGTAAGTATTCATGGCCATGTTTATGTGTACACCTTGCACTTTTACTGTAAGAGTTTAAATGAAGGCTGTGGGGTTCAGGGGGTTTCGAGGGCCTGCGGCGGGGTTAGGGGGCTTAGGCTGTAGGGGCAGCCCCCAAGTGTATCCCAGCATAACTATACTGGGGTGTCATGGAAGCCTTTTCTAGGGTTTAGGGTTTAGGAATTGGGCTTTAGGCCTTAGGGGTTTAGGAACGTACTCTGGCCTAGCTCCCCAAAACCCCCTAAGACCTCCGTAAATTCCTAAACCCTTATGAATTTCAATTGAATCCGAAACCCTATAATCCAACCCGAAACTCAGGGCCTAGGCCGCCCCCCTATGTTGGGGCGGCGCTTAACGACCTCCGTGACGCAAGCCGAAGGTCGCTCGCCCGCCTCCCACAGCGTGGGGGTCGGTAGCGCCCACGATGGGCCCGTTGTCTTCGGGTCCAGCACTGGTCCCTGATAAAGGTACATGCCTTGGCCGCTGGCCTTTTCAGGGGTACTCCACGCGCCCCAGTGCAGGAGGTCCCGGACCCCTCGCCGCAGCGTGCCCAAGGACCTGGCAGCCTCAGGCCAGGCCACGGGGTGGGTGTTCAAAAATCGGGTCAAACGCAAAAGGAATAGGTTTGGGTGGCTTTGCCGCCTCGGACGGCGTGGGGTGGGAGAAAAGTGTTCGATGGCCCTCCACAATCAGGCCAAAGCTGCTCTTCGCCCCTCAGCTTGTTCCCAAACCTAACCTTCACAGCGCCTACGCCGTATCACAGCAAACCCTAAACCCTAAATTCCCACCCGGCCTGCTTAGGCACCCTTTTCGAGGGTGCCTGGACTCAGAGGATGCCCGGCAGTGATGGACACCTTTACTGGATGGACAATGGATTGGAGAATGGTCGAATAGAGAGCCTGTAGGGCTCGCCTGGCCACCAGAGTGGCCCATATTTACACAGAGATATTCGATTCTGCCGCCCCTCCACTCTGGCCGCTCAACGGTCCCCAGCTTCTGGCCCCTCCTGTGTTCCCCCCGCCCCGCTACCTTCACCACACCTTTGTAGGGAAAGCAGTGGTGGGATTTGAGGGCGACAGCCCTAAACCCTAAAAGGCAGTGGTTTGGCTGGTGGCCTGTGAAAGCTCACAGCGGGTGGGGAGAAAGAACCCAGCACACCAATGAAATTGTTGGATTACATTGACAACAGATGCCTTCGCTGACATGCCGCCCCCCCACACACCCAGGGGCGCCATTTACACATGGTACTTACTGCCGCTGCGCGGCGAGACGCCCTAAACCATAAACCCCAAACCCCAAACCCCAAACCCCAAACCCCAGCAGAGCAAAATTTATGACCCCGGATTCAGCCACAGAGAGCACGTTGCCAAATAATTTTTTATATGGAAAATTTATGTTTTAAATATGATTTTGGGATTTCTTGATTTATGACATTTTTACGGTTTGGTTTATGATTCTCTTCGATTTTATGAAAAATTTATGTTTTTTTTTATGAAAAACTTATGTTTTTCGTCGATTTTATGAAAATTTTGTCATTTTTTATGAAAATTTTATGGTTTTGGTCAGTTTTGTGTGTTTCTAAATTGAAAATGATGCGAAATTGACCAAAACCATAAAATTTTCATAACAAATGATAAAATTTTCATAAAATCGACGAAAAACATAAGTTTTTCATAAAAAACCATAAATTTTTCATAAAATCGAAGAGAATCATAAACCAAACCGTAAAAATGTCATAAATCAAGAAATCCCAAAATCATATTTAAAACATAAATTTTCCATATAAAAAATTATTCCTTGAATCGTGGCTCTGGCTACACATCCAGTGTCATAAAGCAAAATTTGACATTCAGATACCATCTTTTCAGTTTTGCAGAACTTTCACAGGTCATTGGACCTCCCCAAATGTCTCTAAAGACAGGCGATCTTGACCGAACTTGGCTGAGTCGAATCGTGCAGAAACGTGGCCTGTTGCCCTGGGAGCTCATGGCATTGGATAGAAGTAATATGCTGACTGTGCGGTGTGTCACTGCCAAGCCGCTGGAGGCTTGGCATGACATTTCTGCAGAGCACATTCGTGCTGTCTTACTGCCGCAATTTCATGCTAAAGCCAGATTTGTTGCCATGCGCAATCAACTGCTCCAGATGCGACAGAACATTCTTGACGCTAATCATTATATTGATCTTGATATCACCAAAGTTCCTCACGTTGCTTGTCCTGAGTGGAAGCGCCAGGGCATAGCGTGCCACTTTTGCCATGCTCGGTTTAATTTCCTGACTAAATCCGAAAAATTCCATCGAAAATGCCATAAACCCTCAAAGCTGTCTCAGCGAGAGACAAACGCTTGGTTGGGAGTCCTACAAGAACAGTGTGCAAAATTGAATGACATCATCACCAAACTGGAAGCATGATATGCCACACATGCTGATTAAAGCATCAGCCGTCTCACTTATATTGATCGCATTGACTTCAAGTCCGTGTCAACCCCAAACCCCAAACCCCAAACCCCAAACCCCAAACCCCAAACCCCAAACCCCAAACCCCAAACCCCAAACCCCAAACCCCAAACCCTAAACCCTAAACCCTAAACCCTAAACCTAAATACCTGAACTCTTAATAGCCCAGGCTGAAATGCATCTGGCGCTGTATGGATGCGGATATGCACCGCGCCCAGCTCTTCAACCCCAAGCCACAGGTTTGGGTTCAGGGTTTAGGGTTAAAGGTTTAGGCTTAATTAGGCTTTAGGCTTTAGGCTTTAGGCTTTAGGCTTTAGGCTTTAGGCTTTAGGCTTTAGGCTTTAGGCTTTAGGCTTTAGGCTTTAGGCTTTAGGCTTTAGGCTTTTGGGGTTTAGGGTTTAGGGTTTAGGGTTTAGGGTTTAGTGTTTACCTGGTGGGGTGGGTGGTCTGGCTGGGTTTGGGCGGGTGTGCGGATTAGTAGGGTTTAGGGTTTGGGGTTTGCTGTACTACGGCGCAGAAGCTGTGAAGGTTGGGGTGCAGACTCGCTTCGAAAGCTTCGTGAAATGCGAAGAGCAGCCATTCGGCTATGGCCCGATTTTGGAGGGCCATCTAACAAGTTTGCCCACCACCCCACGCCGTCCCAGGCAGCAAAACCACCCTAACAGGGCTTAGGTTTAAACTCAATTCAATGGCCTTCTTCGAAGATTTCCTCCGTCCAGGGTTGAAAGGTCCTATAAGACAGGTTCACTGTTGGTTAGTAGGGAATGAGAGAACGAGGTACCCTATATAATCCCTTCAAGTGCTTCATACCCTCAGTCCCTACCAACCAGCAGTAAGCAGGGGGCTTCAAACCCTAAACCCTAAACCCTAAACCCTAAACCCTAAACCCTAAACCCTAGGGTGCTGGAGGTCCCAAACCTTTGTGAGGGGTCCCAAACAAAGGAGGTGCAGAAGGCCAGGACCTGCGCTGCCCCCTTAGGGTTTAGGGTTTAGGGTTTAGGGTTTTGGGTTTTGGGTTTAGGGTTTCAGGGTTTGAGCCTTGAACTCGACAGAGAAGGGGCGCTTGGGCTTGAGCACTTGGGCTTCAGTTTCTGCATAAGCTCGCAGGTCGGGCGATGTCCGGATCCAAGAATTCATGGCGTGGGCTCCCGGAACGCATCTTTCATTGCTTCTCAGTTTTGGGGCTTTTTGGGTTTTTTTGGGGTTTAGGGTTTAGGGTTCCCTAAACCCTAAACCCCAAACCCCGAACCCTACATCCAAAACTAGAAACCCTCAATCTCTACACCCGCAAAGCACATAGCAACATCATCTTACCCAATCACCCACAACTCCTGGCTTCTTGCGGGTGGAAGGTTCTGGGGATTTGGGGGGGCATTTAAGGGCCCAGGGCTTAAAGCTTTATTGCTTATGGTCTGAAGGTTTAGGGTGGTGGGATTAGTGTTTAGGGTTTACCCAACCCTAAACCCTAAACCCTTTTTGTTTTTTTTGGGGTTTGTGGTTTTCAGATTGAGCGTCCAAAGTTTTGGGGTGGTGGTTGTCGACTGCCAAGCTAACTTTTGACGACCAAGAAGAAGCCGAAGACCTCAAACCCCAAACCCTAAGCCCTAAACCCCAAACCTTAAACCCCAAACCCTAAACCCTAAACCCTAAACCCTAAACCCTAGAATCGTGGGGATGAAAACCGCGGGCAGCCTGGACAGGCAACAAGCATCTGCACTACGCAGAACCCTGTGGCCCTGAGGATGCTGATCTTAAGGCCTTTTATGGGTCCGAAAGACCAACCCCGTAAACCTCAAACAATAAACCTCAAACCCTAAACCCTATTAAACCCTCAACCCCAAACCCCAAACCCCAAACCCCAAACCCTAAACCCTAAACCCTAAACCCTAAACCCTAAACCCTAAACCCTAAACCCTAAACCTTGATAAGGTTTTGGGACCCATCTCGAGCCTGCAGCAAGGTCTTCATGCGCCGCAGCCAGCGCGAGCGCGCGCAAAAGGAGGCAGGGGGGCTTCATGGCGTGGGTGTAGGTTTAGGGTTTAGGGTTTAGGGTTTAGGGTTTAGGGTTTAGGGTTTAGGGTTTAGGGTTTCGTGTCGATACGTGCAAGCTTGAGAACTTTGGAGTACAAAGAGTGTTGCCCTTGTTGGAGTCTCCTGGGTTCCCCTTATTTTGAGGGTGTAGGTTTTGAGGGTTTAGGGTGATTATACTATAACAACCCCAAAAACCCTATTCTAATTATGTAGGCCCCTATATTAAGCCACCGGTTTTTGAGGGTGTTTGAGGGTTTAGTAGTTTTTGAAACATGTTCAGGGTTCAGGCTCGGGAAAAGTTTCGGGGAATGTCGCAGAAAGTTTCGCGGAAAGTTTCCTCTTTACTCTTGTGAATAGTTTCAAGTTAAAGGGGCTTGAGGGTTCAGGGCGCAGGGTTACAGGGTTAAGGCCTTATAGGCTCGTTTGCACAGCAAAGGGGAGGGGGAGGGGGTTCCTCGGGGGCGTGCGTCTCTATTCAGTGGTATACGTAGCGTTCCCCTATTTTTTGGTCAAGGATACCATCAGAGCACCCTGAATCCCTCAACTACACTGTGCATTTTTCGAAGGGCTCCGGCCACCCCAAGCCCTCAGCCCTAAGCCCTAAGCCTAAACCCTAAACCCTAAATCCTTTCCTCCACCCCATACAGAGCCCCAAGGGCCCCCCAAGTGCCGCCAGGCTCGACAGCGCCTGAAGCCGCAACCGGGTGTGGAGGACGCCACAGAGCTGATGGCCGAGGGGCCCAGCAACCGGAGCTTTCTTTAGGTTGTTTATGTTATGTTTTTTGGGGGGTTTAGGGTTTAGGGTTTAGGGTCTAGGGTCTAGGGTCTAGGGTCTAGGGTTTAGGGTTTAGGGTTTAGGGTTTAGGGTTTAGGGCTTAGGGCTTAGGGTTTAGGGTTTAGGTAGGGAACTGGTGGCCTAGGGGCGCAGCAACCGGATTTTTCTTTAGTTTTTGTTCGGGAAGGGGGGGGGGGGGGGGGAAGGGTGGGATAGTTGTTTTGACATTTTTGTGGGTGGGAGGAGGGGGGGGGGGGGAAGGTTTTTTGTCTTTTGCGGTTTTGGGGTTTAGAGCTTTCAAGGTCAGCGTTCTGGGTTTCTTGGGGCGGGTTCTGGGGCAAAGTGTTGCCGGTGGGCAACCTTTTGAGGCTTTGCGTTTTGTTCTTTTTTGTTTGGGAGGCGGGGAGGCTTCGGGGGCGAAGAGTCTGCCTCAGGAAGGCCAGAACCTGCTTTTTGGCTTTGATCGGCTGCAATGAGAAAATGAGTCTTCAAGCAAGCCCTACACACCTAAACCCCAGACTCTCAAAGCTCTAAGCACTACACTTCTAAACTCCAAGCCGCAAATTCTGCACCCTCAAGCCGGCACTCTCCAAACCCAAAGCCCACCTAATCCCAGATCCCAAGCCTCTACCCCCCAAGCCCTGAACTCTACACAACCCTAAACCCTATGCCCGAAACACGCGCTACGCCCACAAAGTCCGGATGTAAGGTGCAGGGCCTGTCGCGCTGCAGCGCGGGGGGCCCAAGCGCTTTTCAATGAGAGGAACACCGTTGGTTGAGGGTTCAGCGTTCGCAGGGTTTGTAGCCTTTTGCAGGATTTGCTAACCAGGGTTTGTAGGGTTTAGGGTTGGTAGGACCCTTCTTGGGGGGTTCCTATATGAGAGGATGATTGTATTTTGAGGAACTCAAGGGCACCCTTTTTTGCTCTCTCGGCTTCGGAGTTTCAGGGCTTACGGGTTTTGAAGGGTTTAGGGAGGTTTCAAGGGGTGTTGAATGGCCTGACCACTTGTGGCAAGCAGGACAGGCTGACGTGTTATCTTCGAACCCGTAGAAACCCGGCTCCCTAAACCCCTATAAGCCCTAAACCCTAGACCCTAAACAACCTTGAACCTTAAACCCTAAACCCTAAACCCGAAACCCCGTCAAAGTGGCGGAGTTGACGATATATGAGCAAGGGTGCCGCACGCACGTGAATTGCAAGAGAATCTTGGACCTAGTCCCAAAGGCCAGAACGTTTAGGGGCTTGGGACGAAGGTTAGGGTTTAGGATTTAGGGTTTAAGGTACAGGGTTTAGGGTTTATAAGGCTTTAGGGGTTACAGCACATCTCACGAAACCCTCAGCCCCCCCCCCCCCGTGCGCGATCTCCTTCTTGTTGGCCTCGTGGTTGACAGGTAGAAGAGCTGGCGAACGCCTACGACAACTGGGGACGCACGGCAGCGGTGAGGAATGGCTTTGGGGTTCAGGGTCGATAGGGCTTGGGGCTTGGGGCTTGGGGCTTGGGGCTTGGGGCTTAGGGCTTAGGGTTTAGGGTTTAGGGTTTGGGGTTTAGGGTTTAGGGTTTCGAAATTATTTTCAGGCAGCCTATAAAAGCAACCTTGTCGGCGTGCTCATGCAAAAGTAGGGGATACTGGGAGTTGTGCTGTTAATAGTTGGGCGGCTCGTGCTTGCCCTAGACCCGAAGCCTATTGGTTCGAAACCCGCTGAACCCCTCGACGCGTTCAGAGGTTTGGAGATTTGCTTAATGGTCCACAAGACCTGCTACTTCATCCGAAACCGTAAGCTCTAAACTCGACAATCCCCAAACCCGAAGTGCTAAAACTAAACCCCCAAAACCTAAACCCTGCCTAAAAACCCTAAATTAACCCTTCCCTAAACCCCCGAAACCGAAACCCTGCCTAAAAACCCTAAATTAACCCTTCCAGCATTTCAAAAAGACTGCCTTAGGTGGTCGATAGCTTGTGCAAAGTTCAACCTCAGGGTTGATTTAGGGTTTAGGGTTTAGGGTTTAGGGTTTTGGGGTTTAGGGTTTAGGGGTTTAGGGTTTAGGGTTTAAGGTTTCGGGTTTAGGGCCGAACTCTCTAACCCCAAGCCCTAAGCCACCAAAGCCCCCAAACTTCAAAGTCCCTAAGCCCCAAACCACGAAACCCCAAACCCTAAGCCCTGAAGCCTCTGAGTCCTCGCTGCACCCAGGGCTGCCCTGGACGGGTATGGTGTCTGAATGGGCCCGGCACTGAGCCGGTTCTTCATAGTATGGGGTCTTGGGTTTGGGGTTTAGGGCTTGGGGTTTGGGGTTCAGGAGCTAGGGTTGGGGGTTGAGGGTTTAGGGTTTGGGGTTCCGTGTAGGGTCTGGCTTTCCTTCCCGAATCTTTCTCATACTTCTGCCCGAATTCAGGTATATTCCCGGTCGATTTTTGAGGGTCCTGCATCTTTGCATGTAGGGAGTATTCCTTACTTCAGGGATATTGGAAGATCTGGTCAAGTATCACACAGCCGATCAACCCCCAGCTAATCAGTTCTCGACAGGACACCCGAAAGAGACTTCTGTGAACCTCTCATACGAGGGACATTCAGAGTGGGCAATAGGCACTACTGGGAGGGTTCATGGTACTGAGTAACCAATTATAAATGTACTTCTAACCCACTTATAAGCCGCTTAAGTTCCCGAATGTGGGACAGGGTTTATTGTTTAGGGTTTGGGGTTTAGGGTTTAGGGTTCAGGGTGGTAAGTACAGCTTTTATTGGTTGGTAAGTACCATGAGCCAAGTCCTACGACTCATTCTGGAAGGTCTCTTTGGACAAAAGCAACCGGAGCTTGGCATTCAGCTTACTTCACCGGATGGTACAAGCATGCGACTTCATTTTCGTCTTGGCATGGTGCTACAGGACGGTGCAGCGCATAAGTTTGTTTGGGGCAACAGGCAAGACAGCGGATGCAAACCTTGCATGCTCTGCAATAACATCTTTCAGTTGAAGGACGAATCACAGGAAGACAATGTCCTCATGCAGTTCCTCAGGAAAAGAGACCTGTGTTTGTCTACAGACGAGGAGGTTTTAGATGCTTGGACAAGACTGGGTGCAAGGCGAGTGCCGGCAAAACAGTTCGAGGACTGGCAGAAGGCCGTGGGAATGACTTCAAGCACTGGCTGAAAGGGTGAGCTCCAGGTCAGCGACATCAAGTTGGTCTTTCCCAGCTCAACCCTGTTCATAACAGACCGTAAACCCTAAACCCTAAACCCGAAGCCCTAAACCCTAAACCCCAGCGGCCCTTTTGCATTTGGAAGTGCAAGGGCGTTCATTTGCGATTTCATCGCCAATGCAAGGTGCCAAGAGCGCGGTGCAAAGCCCAGCCTTAGAAAGTAGGCAGCCCTCGCAAGCAACGCGACATAAAGCAACTCATCTGAGCTGTTTAAGGTATAGGGTTTAGGGCTTAGGGTTTAGGGTTTAGGGTTTAGGGTTTGGGTCTTCGAGTTTAGGGTTTCAACCCAAACACAAGAACATCCCTTAACAGCAACACACCCCTAACCCCCAACACACCGACCCTGTAAACACCTCATAATGAAACCCTAAAGCCCTGAAGCCCACAACCCCTGCCCGTGAACCTTACACCCTTAACCCGCAACCCCAAACCCCCAACCCCCAAACCCCCAAACCCCCCAAACCCCCAAACCCCCAAACCCCCAAACCCCCAAACCCCCAAACCCCCAAACCCCCAAACCCCCAAACCCCCAAACCCCAAACCCCAAACCCTAACCCTAAACCCTAAACCTGAACCCTGAACCCTAAATTAAGGAACATATATGAAGGATCCTTAGTAAAAAATAGGGTATATTCCTTAATTCACAAAATCGGTGTACTATAACCCCTAGTAAGGACGGTCAGTATAAGGGGGAACATGCCAACTTTTAGCCTTCTTGGGTAGAACACATTATCCCTACACAGTCCCCAAGGCACGGGATTTTGGACCCAAACCCTAAACCCTAAACCCCAAACCCAAAATCCGAAACCCTAAACCCTAAACCCTAAACTTAAGAGGTTTGGGAACTTCTGACTCAAAGCAAGCCGAGGAGTGGCAGCTGATCGCGCGGAAGCTGCTCTGCTACGGTGAGGCCACTGTCTAAACGGAGAGTCGGCCGTTACTCCCTCTTTGTAGGGTTTGGGGTTTGGGGTTTGGGGTTTAGGGTTTAGGGTTTAGGGTTTAGGGTTTGGGGTTTAGGGTGTAGGGTGTAGGGTGTAGGGTGTAGGGTTTTCTTGATAAGTCCCTTTTGGCCAAAAAGGGTACCCGCCATGTTCCTAGGTGACTCTTGGATCTAGCCGATCGCTTCGGCTTCACAGGGCTTCAGGGGGTTGGCCGTCGGTTATGGGTTCATAGGGCTCGGGGTTCGGCTTCAGGGTTCAGGGTTTGGGATTTAGGGTTTAGGGTTCAGGGTCTAGGGTTTGGGGTTTAGGGCATAGACCTGTGGAAATCTTAGATGCCGAGCGGATACCCTTCGAGCCATTCGGGTGTTATAAACCCCCAAGCCTCAAACCCGAAACCTTAAAGCATGTAAAGCCCAAAGGTTAACCTTTCACTCCGAGGCTATGTAGTCCTGCTTGGTATGTTCTTTTGGTATCACTAAACCCTAAACCCTAAACCCTAAACCCTAAACCCTAGACCCTAAACCCTAAACCCTCAACCCTGAACCCTAAACCCTAAACCCTAAACCCTAAACCCTAAACCCTAAACCCTAAACCCTAAACCCTAAACCCTAAACCCTAAACCCTAAACCCTAAACCCTAAGCCAAGTAGGGCCGTGGTTTTCACCCGCTTCTGAGCCCATCCAGACCCCTCTTCTGGCTACACAAGAAGTACAGTTAGACTTCGGTTACAGCAGGGTTTGGGGTTGAGGGTTTCGGGTGTAGAGTTTAGGGTTTAGGGTTTAGGGTTTAGGGTTTAGGGTTTAGGGTTTAGGGTTTAGGGTTTAGGGGCGCCCGAACTCCGAACCAAACATCGCGCACTCTGCGGTCAAACTGCTCCACCACTTGGAGGTTCAAGGGTATACTTATAAGTACGGTTATTAAGTACCCCTAACTGGGGTTATTGCGACTTATAGCTTCATTTCTAAGTACTCTAAACCCTGAACCCTAAGCCCTAAACCCTAAACCCTAACCCTAGATCAGTTGAACCTCTTGCCAGGCGCGTGTGGACGACTCCGCCCTGCATGCCGTGTGGACGTCCCTGGACACCAAGCTGCATGGGCAAGTGGCCGGGCACCCGGCTTAGGGTTTAGGGTTTAGGGTTTAGGGTTTAGGGTTTAGGGTTTAGGGCTTAGGGTTTAGGGTTTAGGGTTTAGGGTTTAGGGTTTAGGGTTTAGGGTTTAGGGTTTAGGGGGGGTTAGGGCTGTACGGGTGTTGATTGAAGGGCCGACGGTACCATCCCAACAGTCTACACCCGAAAGGTTCGACGCCCCAAAGCCCAAGAATCCTATACCTCCTCCCAAAACCTTATGCGGTGTAGTAAGAGTAACCCTCTAAAGCCCGAAGCCCTAAACCCTCGAAACGGCACCAGCACTCCTAAACCCGTGAACCGCAGACCTCACACTTTGCGCAGCATTCCCTTTGGAGGTTTAGGGGTTCTCCTTCCCACCGAATCACTTTACCAGTGCTTCGCAGGGAATCAGGGAAGTAGCGTTTAGGTGTATAGGGCACCTAATCACCTATTTCCCTGCTCAGAACCAGCAAAGCACTGGCGGCAGCCAAAGACAATCCCCTTGCCCAGCGCTCATCGCTGAGGAGGGACTCACTTCTTGTCTCAATCTCACAATAAGACTTTAAGCCCCAAGCCCTAAACCTTAGTGCCTAAACTCTAAGCCCTAAACCCATACTCGTAAATCCTAAACCCTAAGCCCCAAACCCTCAAGAAAGCATCGCACAGATGCCATCCTAAGCCCCACACGTCTTCTAAGAAACCCTATGAAGCCCTGAGCTCCCCGTATTCCTTGAACCCATCCACCCACTACGCCCTCAGAAAGTTCTGTCATCCCCGTAAGCCCAGATACCCCCTTGTTGGCCCTAAACGCCCAAGCAAAACCTACGACGCAGCAAGCAAGCCCCAAGCCTAAATCTAAGGTTAACAGAACGGGCGCCCAAAATGGGCCCCCTCAGCCCTTTTAGGGGGATTAGAGGGACCCTTAAAGGTACATACAGGGCCTAAACCCTAAACCCTAAACCCTAAACCCTAAACCCTAAACCCTAAACCCTAAACCCTAAACCCTAAACCCTAAACCATACACTCGGTATATAAGGATCCCGGGGTTAAGGGCCCATACTAGGGGCCCATGGTTTCAAACCTTAGACTAAAAGCCTAAGCCCTGAAGCCCCCTACATCTCCCAACATCCTAGGGTTGATTGCTTGCACTTGGGGGCTCAGGGTACTTATACCCCCAATTAATCTACACCATAACGGGGTTATAAGTACCCATGGACCTAGGCTGCCACTGACCTTCTGGCCACCATGCGCGGGCTGCGAGCTGCGAAGCAGCGGCGAGCAGAGGCGCGTGGGTTTAGGGTTTAGGGTTTAGGGTTCAGAGTTTAGGGTTTAGGGTTTCGGGTTTCGGGTTTAGGGTTTAGGGGGTTCAGGGTTTAGGGGGTTAAGCGGTTCAGGGGTGTAGGGCCATCAGGGGAACCCGAAACCCTTAAGGGGCACGTCCGGTTCTAGGGCCTCCAGGGCAGCTTTTCAGTTCGGAATGTGAGACGTGTGGTATGTCGTGCTCGAGCGTGAGGGGGGGGAGGGGGGGTTTAGCGTTTAGGGGCCATCAAGCCACACAGCTCTGAGACCCCAAGACCGTACACTCTAGATCCCTAAATCCCGAACACCCTGAAGCCCCACAACCCAAGAACTCGAACCCCAAAGCCCTGAAAACCCTAAAAAACGAAAGTCCTGAGGCCCTCGACTCTGAAACCTATTTGCGGAGGGTCCTTTTTGGGGGAGGAGACATCGATTGCAAACTTACTAAACCCTAAACCCAAAACCCTAAACCCAAACCCTAAGCCCTAAACTCTAAGCCCTAAGCCCTAAACCCTAAACCCTAAACCCTAAACCCTAAACCCTACAAAGCTTTGCATGAGACGCCCGTGATGAAAATGGACCCCATCGTGGATCCGAATGCTGACCTCTGTCGCTGACTCAGGGCGATTAGGGCTTAGGGTTTAGGGTTTAGGGTTTGGGGGTTAGGGTTTAGGGTTTAGGGTGTAGGGTTTCGGGACAAAAGTCCTCACACCCTGAACCCTCCCGTCGGGCGCACGTCCTCGGAAGGAATCTCCCGCAATTTTTGCAGCACTTGTGTGCCTTCAGGGTGTTGCTTTTTCTTGCGTAGGTTTCGGGCGGATTTGTTTAGTGCGGTTCTCTGAATTGCAAGATCATGGATCCCAAGCCCATCTGCAACCCCGAAGGACTTGTAGTGCGTAGACCCTAAAGGTCCATGTACCTAATGATGGAATACTTAGGCCTGAAAGTTCCTCCTATATAGGGGCTTTTGGGGCCCAAGTATACAATAAGGTACATGGGCCCTTTAGGAGAAGCCCTGGCATGACTTCCATCTGCTGGGTTACTTGTTAGCCCAGTGGTACCCTTTACCCAATTTTTGTTTGGTTATGGGTTCCCTGATAAAGAAACCAACCCCAAAACAGGGTGCCCTTATCTTAACAGGGCTACTGGGCTACCAGGGTTACGAGACATCTGAAGTGTTGCTTGAAGAGGCACAAGACCAAGTAGAGCAAGAGGACTACCGAGCTGCTGGGGTGAGCGGTCATGGGGAAGCGCAAGCAGCCTTCGTTGCAGACGCGTTCGTTTTGCAAAAGGAAAATTCCGGCCGTAAGAACTGCGGATGTCAACTTTTAGCTGAGCACTTGCTGGGAGCAACATAACCATGCCGTCGAAGAGGTTGCTGCCGCAGTGCGTGGGAAAGGAGTGGCCTTTAAAGAGTGTGCAGGGCGGCAAAAAGCTGCACGACTCTCAAGGAAAAATTGCCAAGACAGAGCAGGCCAGACGCAGAAAGGCAGAAAGGCACGCACGTGATATCTGCCAGGCGTAAAAGCAGCAACGGCAAGAAGGAGAGAAAACAGAGACGCGAGCAGAGGCGGCAAGCTCAAACCTGCAAAATGCAGAGAACATAGGATCAGCGTGCGGCGTGCATCCTGTGGCAATTCGCACGCACTGGTAACATGGACGTTATCAGCGTGCGTGTTGTTGTGAAGCCCTTTCAAACGCTCAAAACACATGAAGAAGGACCCGACTGACATTGTTGCGTGTGCAAAAGCGTCGCCAACACTGTGAGTGCCGGCGAAGATTCAGCGGCAGTTACAAGTTGGGATGTTCCCCTTCATACATACACTTCTCAATATGGATTTAGTACTCCCATGTTATTATCCCCCTTAAGGACTGCTAGTATAAGGGGGGGGGGGGAACATCCCAACTTACAAGCATGAAATGAGTAGTTTCGCATGGCAGCACAAATTGCCAGCCTTAACTTACAGAAGCCCTGCTATGCAACTGCACCCATCTGCTAAACGCTGAATCATAAAACGTAGAGCCCTAAACCCTGAACCCTGAACCCCTAAACTCCAATGTTGTTCCCATATTTAATGCTGGCGCATGGCAGAGGTGCAAAAGTAAAAACTGAACCCTAAACTCTAAGGACCCTAAACCCTAAGATATTGGGAGCATTTCGGCCTTTTTAGATCTTTTTAGGGTGCAGGGTCGCTACGCCCTTCGACCCTATAAATGCCTGAACAGCGACATTCCCGCTACGCCCCAAACCCGGATGCTGGGGCCGTTGTTGCCTATTTGTTCTTTGGGTTACCTTTCTAACGCCGGTTAAATCAAATAGGGTTTAGGGTTTAGGGTTTAGGGTTTAGGCGGTGCTTCTTTGTCCGTCAACGACGCCTTGCTGTGCCCAGACCCGACCGCCATCCCGCAGACGTCCACCGCGGAGGCCAAACGCCAGGACAAGGGTGTAGGGTTTAGGGTTTCGGGTTTCGGGGTTTCGGGCTTAGGGTTTAGCGTTTACGGCTCAGGGTTTGGGGTTCAGGGTTTAGGGTTTAGGATTCAGGGTGTTTAGGGTTTAGGGTTTAGGCTTTGCGAGTCCAGGGTTTAAGGTTCAGGCTTCAGGGTTTGGGGTGAAGGGTTTTAGGGGGGTCTTGGCCCCTCGAAGCCCTAAACCCTACTTGGGCCCCGCAGCCAGAAGCCCAACCAAGCCCCAAACCCCATCAAGCCTAAACTCCAAAAACCCTAAACCCTAAACCCTAAACCCTAAACCCTAAACCCTAGACCCCAAACACTTGGCCTTGGAGTACTGGGCCTTGGAGTACTCTACTTTAATACTTTTTTTTGGTTCTGGGTTCCCCATTATGGATACTTATACCCCAAAAGTATATGAAGCAGGATTTATATTGCTGTTTTTGGTGAGTGTATATAAGGTTCCCTTTTAAAATTAGTGAGTGTATATACCTGGTGTCCTTTTGGGGGTACAAGAAATATATACCCTACTTCATATACTTTTTTCCAGGGTCGAACCTTCTGGAACCCTAAGGCCTAAGAACCCCTGAACCCTAAACCCTAAACCTTCAACCCTAAATCCTAAAACCCTAAACCCTAAACCGTAGCCCTAAACCCCTAAACCCTCCGATATTGGGGCTTTCGCACTACTCAAGGAGTTGAATTGCCACGAGGCTCCAAGCTCCTCGCTTTAGGGTTTTTGGCAAAACTGGTCAGATGCTTAGGAAGCCAAGTTCAGTATCGTCTGTTGCTGTCTCAGAACATAGCTTGTCCCTGACTTCTTGCAGCTTGACGTAACTTCCCTGCAAAACCGAACCCTATCTCCTCCTGACCCTAAACCCTAAACCCTAAACACTACACCCTAAACCCTAAACCCTAAACCCTAAACCCACAAAACCTTTCACCTTTAACTGCAATTTGAATCGTGAATCTCACGGGAAACCCAGAAAAGGACCTCTTGGCCGACGTCCAGCCGAGATCCCCAGCAGTCTTGTCTGTGCTGCTCCAAAGGAGACAACTACAAACCTTAGGATTCTGGGATTAGGGTATTTACGGTATTTAGGGTATTTAGGGTTTAGGGTATTTTGGAAATTTAGGGTATTTAGGGTATGTAGGGTATGTAGGGTATGTAGGGTATGTAGGGTATGTAGGGTATTTAGGGTATTGAGGGTATGTAGGGAATTTAGGGTATTTAGGGTATGCAGGGTATTTAGGGTATTGAGGGTATTTAGGGTATTTAGGGTATGTAGGGTATGTACGGTATTTAGGGTATGTAGGGTATTTAGGGTATTTAGGATGTTTAGGGTTTAGGGTTTAGGATAAAGGGATCGGAAGAATTCCTTTTTGTTTTCCCTTTTGGCCCCTTTGTAATTACACCCTAAGGGTCCATGTACCTATATAGTATATACCTGGGCCCTAAAGCTACTATATGGGAACCCCTTTAAGGCCCAAATATATACTATTTAGGTACATGGACCCATAGGGATACTATAATCACCTATCCTAAATACCCTAAATACCCTACATACCCTACATACCCTACATACCCTACATACCCTCAATACCCTAAATACCCTCAATACCCTAAATACCCTAAATAATAGGGATACTATAATAACCCCCCCAAAACCCTATTCTAATCCTTCAGGCCTGTTTTTTCTCGGGGTGCGGAGTTAGCCGAGGGTTTGAGGACGTAGCCAACCCCCCCCCCTAAACCCTAAACCCTAAACCCTAAACCCTAAACCCTAAACCCTAAACCCTAAACCCTAAACCCTAAACCCTAAACCCTAAACCCTAGACCCTAAACCCTAAACCCTAAATCCTAAACCCTAAACCCTAAACCCTAAACCCTAAACCCTAATCCCTAAACCCTAAACCCTAAACCCAAAGGCTTGGCGGACGTTTATTTTCCCGAAGAGCAGAGAGAGGGTTTGGAGCTTACGAGACCCTGAGCCCCAAGTCTTCTTTCAAGTCCCAATCCCGAAGCCGAAGCCTAAATCCTCGAAACCTTGTAAACCTCCTAAACCCTAAACCTCCACACCCTAAGCCCTAAACCCTATAAACCCTATAAACCCTATAAACCCTAAACCCGAAACCCTAAACCCGAACTCGTGCATCGTGGTCTTCGCACCCTAAACCCTGAACCCGACGGTCTCGGGAGCACCTAGAAGTCCAAACCACCTCCACCCCCCAGTCATCCTCAGGTTTAGGGTTTAGGGTTTAGAGTTTAGGGTTTAGGGTGTGGGGGTTTCGGGTTTAGGGTTTAGGGGTTTAGGGGTTTAGGGGGGTTTAGGGGTTTAGGGGTTTAGGGATTTGGGGGTTTAGGGGTTTAGGGGTTTAGGGGTTTAGGGTTTAGGATTGAAGGTTTAGGGCTTCCTTGCCCTTGCAGCCGAAACATGGAAAGCCTGGCCAACACGGTGCAAGCCATAGCTGCCTGGTCCTAGGAGGATCCCAATGAGAGCTCTCGAGCCTTTCTCCAAAGGATACCTCAACCCTGAGAGACGTTGTCGCCCTAAACCCCGAACCCCGAACCCCAAACCCTAAACCCTAAACCCTAAACCCTAAACCCTAAACCCTAAACCCTAAACCCTAAACCCTAAACCCTACAACAACCCGAAACCTTCAAGCCTTGGGCTTGATGGCCCCGAAGCCCAACAGCCCAGATACTGGCGAAGTGCCTGGTGGACGACGCATCTAAGGCCTTACCCTCAGGCTGTGAGTTTAGGGTTTAAGGTTTAGGGTTTAGGGTTTAGGGTTTAGGGTTTAGTTTAGGGGGGATTTGGGGGGTTAGGGTGTTACGGTTTCGGGGTTAGGATCGGAAATCTTGCCCGGATTTTTTTGTGGGGGGGGGGAGGATTTATGTTGGGCTCAAGAACCGTCATTTCCGGTCAGTTGGTTGCTCTTCCTCATCGCAGTCTTGTGATGAAAGGAGGGGTGAAGGCCCACTTCCTCACAGAAGGCAGCTGCAAGAACTGGTCGCCTGAATGCACTACCCCTCCCTGCTCAAAGCCCTGAACCCTAAACCCTAAACCCTAAACCCCTAAACCTCTAAACCCCTAAACCCCTAAACCCCTAAACCCCTAAACCCCGAAACCCCTAAACCCTAAACCCCGTAAACCCTAAACCCTAACCCCCTTTTCCTTCTGAGGGCTGGCGCAAAGCCCTTCTTGGAGGGGACGCCGCGCGGTGCCGCCGCGATACAGCTGCCCAAGGCAGCTAACACCCTGCAGGGTAGGGCTTAAGTGGTCTTATGGTTCCCTATAAAGGTCCATGTACCTTGTGATTACATGCTTGGGCCCCAAAGTCCTGGTCTTGAGGTACTGTAAAGGTGCATTGGATTCTTAGCGGTTTAGGGTTTGGGTAGGGTTTTTGGGTTTTCGCGCAGTCTAGTGAGAGTCTAGTGCCAGGGCGGAAGGGACGTTTACGGCCATAAGATGCCATAAGCTAAAGTGGGCTAGAGGGCTTAGGTTTGGGATTCTCTCTGTGCTCCCTTGAAGCCCTAAACTCTGGATCCTCAATCATCCTAAGCCCCACCCACCAAAACAAACAAAGCAGAACATCGAATTGTAGCTGTGAACAAGCTTAATTTGGAGGTTCCAGCGAAGGACGAAGAAGCGCTTTAAACCCTAAACTTTAAACCCTAAACGCCCCTTCAGGCTTTAGGCTTTGAGGGTTGCATTGGGGGTCCGATAGCCCTGCCAGGTTCCTGGATGAGCCGGCCTAGAGGTAGACTCTCAGAGTTCGCGTAGGCTGTTAGGGCTTTAGGGTTTGGGGTGTTAGCGCTTCGGCTTTAGGGCTTTACAGGGTTGTGGGGGGGGGGGGGGGGGGGGTCGGGTTCGAGGTTTCGAGGTCAGGTCAGGTCCCAGCAAACCCCACAGCCTGGCGCATGTAAATTTATGCTTCCAATTCGGGGGAACCCTAAACCGTACGAGCTCCCAAAGCCGTAAACCCCCAAAGCCCTAACGCCCTAACAGCCCTAACACTCTAAAAACGTACACCCCTCGCTTCTTAACTGGGATCTGCAAGAAATTTCAAAGTTGTATGGGCCAGAATCCCTACATAGCCCTATCCCATCTGTTTGAGGCACCCAAACCCACCCCGGTAAACCCTTGCTCTTCTTCGGGGCCGCTTTCTGGTTGACACTTGCTGCAGTTCGGTATTTGTGTCAGAGCTGCCTCAGAGCCCCATTTTCAGGACTTTGGTTTGGATTTTCGGATTTATTGGTTTAAGGTTTTGCTTGTAGGGCTCCTGTTTAAGTGCACAGGGGACTTTGGGGTTTCACTTAACGCCTTATTTTCGGGGATCACTTTGTTCAGGCTCCTGTGCCCTATATACACCACATAGCTCATAAACCCTATAGAAGCCCTGTAAGCCTGAAAAGCCCTATTTGGGATTCAGCGCTTCGATGGAAGGGACTAGGGCTTACAGGCTACAGAGCTGTGTGTCTTTTCAGTGACGCCGAGTGTGCTGTGCGGGGCTAAGCAGCAGCACGAATGATATCTCTTGTTCCAGGTTTCCAGGCTTCTCCGTAAGAAAACTGCGTAAGGGAACAGCTGAGTTTAGGGTTCAAAGTTTCTCCGCAAAAGAAAGATCTCAGAATGAGATCTGCTTTACGTACGCTCATGCGAGCGCCGCGCAGTCGCATAGCGGCAAAAAGGAATTAAAACCCTAAACCCTAAACCCTAAACCCTAAACAACTGGGATTTAGACCTTTGAAGGCCCTCAAAATTCCCCAAAAAGCCTCAGAATCCTCAAAGTCACCCTGGGCCCTAAACCCTGCACCCTTAACTCTGAGCCCTTAAAACCCTAACCCTAAACCCTAAACCCGAATCCCGAAACCCGAACCTTGAACCGGACCCTTTCTGCCTTTTGGGCGGGGCCTCTTAGGTGAAAAGGAGGTGGGTTAGGGTTACGGTTTAGGGTTTAGGGATTAGGGTTTAGGGTTTAGGGTTTAGGGTTTTTTGGTTTAGAGATTTGTGTTTAGGGTCTTGGGTTTCGGGTCTCCTGGAGTGCGCTGTAGGTTTCAGGGGCTTCAGGGTTTTAAGGGCTTAGGGTTTAGGGTTTTAGGTTTTTAGGGTTTAGGGTTTAGGGTATAGGGTTTAGGGTTTAGGGTTTAGGGTTTAGGGAATCCGTAGAACCTGGTTTTTCTTCAAATCTACCCGGTTTAGTCCCACAACCCCGTTCTTCTGAGGTTAACGGGTTCCTAGGTTGGGCCTATAGGGTTTAGGGTGGTAGGGTAGATCGGTTTAGCAGTTCACCTCTGGCAGCGACGGCGTGGCGTGGCAGACTCAGAGCAAGCACAAGACGTGCACGGGACGCTAAGAGAGTGGCCCGGTTCTACCGGCCCAACTGTACAGGTCCCAAGTATTCCCGGAAGGATCCCTAAACCCTAAACCTAAACCCTAAACCCTAAACCCTAAACCCTAAACCCTAAACCCTAAACCCTAAACCTAAACCCCAAACCCCAAAAACCCCTCAACCTGCAGCCCTGAATCCTAAACTGTAAGCTTTCGCACCCTAAATGCACCCTACGCTTTTATTCCTGAGCCCTATCCCCTGAACCTACTGAACCCTTTTGAACTCGGGGTGGCGGGAGTCCTTTACAGGGAATCCCGGTTGAGGGTTTAGGGTTTAGGGTTTAGGGTTTGGGGTTTGGGGTTTAGGGTTTAGGGCTCTAAGCGGAGTATCGGCTCAGGTTGAGGGTTTTTTGGGGGGTGCCGTGCTGCAGGGTACTTAGGCTCTTGCGAGTCTTTGAACTATAGCCCCCACCCCCGAAAACCCCAGAGCCTAACCCTAAAACTCTAAACCCCAAACCCTAAACCCCAAACCCCTAACCCTAAACCCCAAACCCTAAACCCTAAACCCCTAACCCCTAACCCTAAACCCCAAACCCTAAACCCTAAACCCCAAACCCCTCTCAAGCACGAAGGCTGCCCCTGTCAGGTCCCAACCGCCCCAAAACCCTGCGCCCTCTGAAGCGCTACAAAGCCCTATAAAATCCCATCAGCCCCCTAAACCCTAAGCCGCTTGCCCCCTAAACCCTAAACCCTAAACCCTAAACCCTAAACCCTAAACCCTAAACCCTAAACCCTAAACCCTAAACCCCTGAAATGCCCTACAAAACACCCTACAACAGCCCAAGAATCTGGGAGCCTGTTGGGTCGAGCTCTGACCGGAGAGAGATCCTTTCAGCAAGAACACGACAGAGTGCTCAGGGCCTCCAAAAAGCAGTATTCGGGTTTAGGGTTCAAGGGTCAAGGGTCAAGGGTTTAGGGTTTAGGGTTTAGGGTTTAGGGTTTAGGGTTTAGGGTTTAGGGTTTAGGGTTTAGAGCTTTCGTAGGGTCCCCTACTTGGAGATTCCTGGGTACTTTAAGTTTCAACCTTAAAGGACTGGGGGGGGGGGGCTTATAAGTACAGGTAATGATTTTGGTGCGATACGTACCCTGAACCTCCAGTATAAAACCCATCAAGAGAGACAAAAGCGGCAGCCCTTCAAATGAATTCCTAGCTGCCTTAGCTTGCTGTGGAGCCCAAAGAGCCCAATACCCCTTAACTAGGGTATATTCCTTAAATCATACTAAGGATCCCTTTATAATTTAAGGTATATTCCTTAATTAAGGAATATTCCTTAAATCATACTAAGGACCCTTTATAATTTAAGGTACATTCCTCAATTAAGGGGGTATTGGGCTTGCTGTGGAGCCCTGAGGCAGCGGAAGGGCTGGCACCCCAGACCACCGACTTCCTGAAGCCTCTTGGAACCCCCAAGCCCGAAACCCTAAACCCTAAACCCTAAACCCTAAACCCTAAATGAACCCTAAATCAACGCTTAAGACAGCGAACACAGGCACCCTCTCCAACCCTGAGCCCGAAACCCCAAACCCTAAACTCCAAAAACCCTAAGCCCCCTGACTTCCAGGTACGCCGCCGCCTACGAGCGCTTCCGCAGTCTGGAAGAGCAGCTCCGCAATGTCAGGTGGGGTTTAGGGTTTAGGGTTTAAGGGTTTTCGGTTTTAGGGGGGGGGGGGGGGGGGGGGGGGGGGGGGGGGGGGGGGCTTCAAGGGCGTTCGAGCGTTTAGGCCTTTTTGGGTTTAGGGTTTGGGGTAGGGCGTTCGGAGTTTAGGGCTTCAGGCTTTTAGGGTT
>CAJNDS010000074.1:57500-60000 GCA_905221605.1 Symbiodinium natans
GGGAAAGGCTCCTCTTCGCTGGCAGCAGATCAGCATCGAGGTAGGCCCTTAAGATACTCCATACTTTTTTCCTTACTGTAAGGATAAAGTATGGAGTATCTTAAGGGCCTACCCTTACTGTCTTTTTTTTGAGGGATCCTGCTTAAAGTTTAAGGGTGCTTGTTCGTAAGCCTGCCCAGAAAAGGCCACAACCCAACCTAAGGACTCCAAGATGTAATGGAACGCGTCGTTGCGTTCGGAAAGTCGCCCCTTGCAGCTTTCAGGAGATGCGAAATTCGACGGCAACCACGCAGCTTTTTGGCGGAGAAAAGTTTCCCGAAGGTCCATCATGACAAGTTACTCCTAGGTAGGATAAGGGTGACCCTTAAAAGGGAACCCCTTCTGTACCCTCTTCTGGCTCTCTTAAACAGGGACCTTATTCAGAGGGTCTATATCCCCAAGGGTCCCCCTAATCCTATCCCCTAGTTACGTAGGCTCTAATTTGGGGGGGCTGATTTCTGTGACTTTCTCAAGCCTGAGCCCTGCACGCAGGCAAGGTCATGGCTTTCGCCCTAAACCCTAAACCCTAAACCCTAAACCCTAAACCCTAAACCCTAAACCCTGGATGAGACTGTGTCGGGCTCTCTGATTTGATGATGCGTCTTACTCGGGGTTAGGGGTTTAGAAGATCTTTCTTGGTCTGTGATTCTTTTCGGGACGCGATGCTGCACCACCAGAAGCCCTATAAAACTCCGAAACCCTAACCCCTAAACCCTAAACCCTAAACCCTAAACCCTAAACCCTAAACCCTAAACCCTAAACCCTAAACCCTAAACCCTAAACCCTAGCGCAGGCGGAGGCGCCCCACTGCCCAGCACGCTCGTCGGAACGCCGGCCTTTCATGGGGAGCTTCCGCCCCAGCGTGGGTTTAGGGTTTAGGGTTTAGGGTTTAGGGTTTAGGTTCTAGGGTTTAGGGTTTAGGGTTTAGGGTTTAGGGTTGTGGGTGTTTTGGGTGTTTAGGGTGCTTAGGGTTTTTAGGGTTTTTAGGGCTTAGGGTTTAGGATTTTATGGTTTAGGGTTTAGGGTTCAGGCATCGTACTCTTACTGCTACTAGCAGTACCATGTTTGGGTACTGTTATTATTCGGGCTTAGGTTCAGGGATTCGGTGTCTGGGGATCAGGTTGGGTTGGGGTTCTGTGGCTGGGTTCCAAGTGAGGTTTGAGATGGTGAGTTCTCTAAATGATGGTGCCTTCTTGGGTTTAGGGTTTAGGGTTTAGGGTTTAGAAAAGTGACCAGATACCTGTCAGTCCTGAAGCCGCCACTTTGACACGTCAGCTTGGCAATGCGTAGATGAGACACGCTGAAGGCTGAGCCCAGCTACACAGGCGTCCTGCAACATGCTGCAGGGTTTAGGGTTTCGGGTTTAGGATTTAAGGTTTAGGGTTCAGGGACGAGCCACAACCCACAACTCACAACACTCCCCGAAGCCTCTCCAACACCCTCAACCCCGAAGCCCCAAACTCTTGAACCCCACCTTAAACCCTAAACCCTAGACCCTAAACCCTAAACCCTCCTAAACTTCATAGTTCCACGAGTAGTCCCTCATGCGCCGGCGCATTTCGCTGCTGCTGGCATTGCTGCTCCTGGCCTGGGCAACTTGTCTAGCATCACGTAGTGTCGGTTTACCGTTAGGGTTAGGGTTTAGGGTTTAGGGTTTTGGGTTTTGGAATTCAGGGAGTTTATGGAGTTTAGGGGGCTTATTCTTAAAGAGTATGATTACGATCAGGAGTCATGATTAGGATTACCACGATTGCGGCTCTTATTGCTACGATTACTAATAGTATTTTTCCTATTCTTACTCTCATTTCTTTTCCTACTATGCTTATCACTATTGGTCAGAGTATCACGACTTTTGTGATAACCACAACTTCTGCTTACTCGTATTTCTTTCAGTATTACTGTTACTACGACTTTCAAAGCTATGTTTACGATAACTCTTGCTATGAATTATATGTATACATTCTAGGTTCTATTGATGCTATGTCTTCTGTTAGTACGATTTCTGTACGGCTATAGTTGCCATACCTCCTACTGAGAGGGACACCACAGATCACGAGACACCAGCGAGTAGCCAATATAGGCCCCTAGACTTGGACATTAACTAGCCGCCACCACCACCACCACCACCGAAACCACCCTGCACCGCCAGGCTTTCCTGCAGCCACCAACAACAGAACCCGTCGAACATCGGGTTTAGGGTTTAGGGTTTAGGGTGTAGGGTGTAGGGTGTAGGGTTTAGGGTTTAGGGATTAGGGTTTAGGTCTTTTTCCACTGCCAAGTTGCGACGTTGTTAGATCTAGATCGCTCTCGGACTCCCTGCCCTGTCGCTGCCGACGCGATGCTGTGCGTGTACTGCAACGATGGGAAGCCCAAGTGTTTGCTCGGAGCCGCAGTAGTGGAAATCTCAAAACAAAGATGTGCTTAGGGTTTAGGGTTTAGGGTTGAGCGTTTGGGGTTTAGG
>CAJNDS010000074.1:65000-134707 GCA_905221605.1 Symbiodinium natans
ACCCTAGACTTAAAGCCCACAAGCCCTAAACCCTTTGCCCCTTGTCCCTGGCGCCTCTAAACCCCTCAATCCCTAAACGCCCTGAACCGCTAAACCTCTAAATCCCTAAACCCCGAAATCCCTAAACACCCCGAACCCCTAAACCCCCGGTTTCATCCCTGAAGCAGCTTCTTTCCCAGATCTTCCAAGCCCCCTTAATGAAGGAGTATACCCTATCTCATATAAAAAGGATCCTTAGTATAAGATTAGGGTACATTCCTTAATTGACTAGGATGCCCAGTAGTACCCTTATTCCCTTTGGAGGGTTTAGGTTCCCTTATAAACCCCTTTAAGCAACAAAGGGCACCCTCTTTAAGCCTAGGATACTGTGCAGCCTAGTTGAGGGTTTTTTGGAAGATCCGGGCTTGTCTTGCCCAACCGAGAGGTCCCTTCGATGGCATCCTCGGGTTCTCGCAAGGCGCGCCGATAATTTAATTTGGTGCTTGGGCTTCGGGTTTAGGGTGTAGGGGATTTCAGGTTTAGGGTTTAGGGTTTAGGGTGTAGGGCTTAGGGTTGAGGAGGGCAGGAGCAGGAGCAGCAGCAGGAGGAGTAGTAGGAGCAGTGGCAGCTGCGCAGGGACCGCAGCAGGATGTTGCATAGCTGCAGTTAGAGCTTGCTTGCTGAACGCAAGGACCTCATCAGTATGGCTGTTCCATTGAAGTCCTACAAGCCAGCAGCAGGCCCATGTCCACGCTACTTTTGGAGCAGCAGAGAGCATCTTAACATTCCCGCAATTTGCCACAAGCTCAGAGCAGCAGAAAGCCGCTGTTTCGCATCTGATACGAGGACCCAGAGTAGGCCCGTATTCCCTTTTTGGGGGGTGTAAGGTTCCCTTATAATTCATCCCCTTCCAACTAAAAAAGGTAATTACCCTTTTTATTCCTAGGTTACTCCTGGGAATAGGAGAGCAATCCGCCATGTGGAGCTCCTTGCTGAATTCCGTGAAGGAGCTTCGGGCCAGCTTGCTTGTTGCCTTCCTTGCGGGCTTGGGCTGCAACTTGGTGTTGCGGAGGAGAGGGCAGCCCATCTCTGACGCGGTGCCGGGCACCTCCCGTGCCAGAAGCCATCGCTTCGTCTTGCCTCCCAGTGACGGGATGCAAGAGCTGCCCCTGGACATCTACATCGCCTCTGCGCCTGACGCGCGCGAGGGTAACGAGGGACCTGACCTCTTCTTGTATGTCTTAGATCCACAGCCCATACTCTTCGGGGCTGCCGCGCTCTTTGCCTATGGACAGGCCAACTACTTCAAGGGCGAAGATGGGGACGAAGCTGCGTTTCGGCGGATGCACGTCGTGGGTGTCGGCCACGCCAGGGAGTCCTTCGGCCTCTCAGAATCGGGTTTCGAGAGCAAGGCTTTGCGAGACATTCGTCGTAGAGACTTCCCGCCCTTCGTGCATCACACACTGCTGCAGCAGCCTGGACGGGTCAGAAATCCACACGCGCATCGCTTCGCCACAACGCTTGTCGATGACATTGTGCCCTTTGTGGAGCAGTCGCTGGGCGTTAACAGCGCCACGCCTCCCATCCGATGTTTGCTCGGGGCGAGCTACAGTGCCGTCATGGCCCTGCAGGTGCTTCAAGCAAGACCGACCTGTTTTCAGAGTTTCGTTCTTGCCAGTCCTTCTGTCTGCTTTGACCCAGAGATTCTCGAAGACTTGTCATCACACAGCTACGCCCTTGCAGCTACAAAGGCACAGGTAGGTCTTCAGATCCTTCTGGGTGAGCGCGAGACTGAAGGCGTAGCTGTGCCTGGCAACGTTCACAGTGAGATGGCGTCCTTCACGTATCGCCTTGCAGGCGTTCTGCGCGACAGAGGCCTGGAAGTGGATGGTGTGAACATCTTGCCAGAGGAGGATCATACCTCTTTGAAGCTCGCCTTGGTTGGGCGCGGCATGTCCTGGTTTGCGAGCCGTGTTGGCAAACTGGCATCCTGAGGCGAGCCGAGAAGATCAGCACGCGGATATTTGGAGGGCTGAAGTATCCAAATCGTTTGTGACTTCGCAGGCAAAAAGAAGGACTCCCAGGGCAGGAGACGTGTATGAACGCAAATTTTAGAAGAATGCAAGTATGATTCATAAGCGCATAATACGAATGCGAGGAAGATAATGCTATAGTCAACTTACGAATAATGTAATATTGCGTTTAAGACTCCGAACTCCGTACAATACTACGAATACTACTACTACTACTACTACTACTACTACTACTACTACTACTACTACTACTACTACTACATAATACTGATAATAATGATAGTATTTCTCATATTATTAATCACAGCTCTGGTGACATTTGTCGACGCTTGTCGCCCAATAAAGAGCCATGGGATGCTCGCCTTCCTCATAAGACTAAGAAGCCTGAGTTTAAACGGAATGCGCCTAAGCCCTGCAGCCTGAACCCTGAACCCTAAACCCTAAACCCAAGACACTTTGAGGGTGGACGGCTCACAGTTTCGGATGTGGGCGCTGCTGGGCGTTGCGCACTCACGCAATGTGCGCGGCCCATCCCTCAAGTCCGAAAGGTCTAGGGCTTAGGGGTTTAGGGTTTATAGGGGTTAGGGTTTAGGGTTTAGGGGTTAGGGGTTAGGGGTTAGGGGTTAGGGGTTAGGGGTTTAGGGGTTTAGGGCTAAGGGCTGAGGGTTAAGGGTTTAGGACTTAAGGTTTAGGGCTTAGGGTTTAGGGTTAGGGATGGAAACAGCCCTACAGCACTTAACTCCCTGCAAAAGCAAGCCTCACAAGCCCAACAAAGACTTAACCCGGGCAAATGAACCACTTAACTTCGGAAAAGATGAGCCCCAGAACCTAAACCCTAAACCCTATACCAAGAAATTCCTATGAGCCCGATGAAGCTCGGAGCTCCGTGGCAGGTGCCATCCTGCTAGCTGCGCTCGTGGCCCTGGGCTGAGTTCATCGGCATCATGCGCAGGGCTCTCTTTGCCATAGGGTGCTTAGATGGAAGTCTTGGAGGGGTTAGGGTTTAGGGTTTAGGGTTTAGGGTTGAGGGTTTAGGGTTCTGGGTCTAGTGGTAGACTTGCAGCTGCACTGTTGGGATGTGTTATGCCTCTGGGACTCTGCGGGTGCTTGCGGAGTAGAAGGTTGCATTGGGTTCAGGGCTTATAGGGGTTAGGGTTTGGGGTTTAGGGTTTAGGGTTTGGGGTTTAGGGTTTAGGGTTTAGGGCTAGGGCTTTTGGCGCTAGTGTGATGTTTTATGGAGGGTTCAGGGCGTAAGGGAACACCGTAACCCTTGCACCTCCCCAAAGCCCCCATAATGACAACCCTCTTTAACCCCAAACCCGCGAAATCTTGACACTATGTAGAAACCCTACACCCTAAACCCTTAGCCCCCCCAAAACCCCCAAACCCTCCCCAAGCAAAAAAGGCCCTCGGCGAGTTCCGCAAAGACGGGACCATGGTCTCTCGTCCGCAGTCTTTTGTTTTGCACGAGTCCGGGGACGTACGGAAGCTATGAAGCCTCTGAGTTTTCCTGTGAACCCTATAAGCCCTCTAAACCCTATGCACCCCAAAAGCCCTACGCAAGCCCTACATAAGCCCTGTGAACCCTGTAATCCCTGTAAGCCTTCTAAGTCCGAAACCTTCATACCCTAACTCCCCGAAGTCGTAGACCGGTGCCAGGTATGTCCCTGTGATGGAGGAAGTCGGGTGTTTATTTCGGTTTTTGTTTGTTTGTTTAAGCTTCTCTTGGTGAGTGTACGTAGAGTTCCTTACAGTTCTTTGGTGGGTGTACACGTTGTTGGGGGGGGGGGGGGGGTTCCGGTTGGGGATCTTAGCCAGAGAAACCTTACTACACATGCGTATAGTTTCCCTTGCGGGGACGCGTAACAGTATCTTTCCGAGGCCTACCGCGTGTTCCCAACCTTTTTCCCAGCGCTGGACACCATTCATTATTCAGCCAGACAAACAGGCAAAAACTGAACCGAACCAGATAAATGGGACTTGGGTTCGAAAACCCCAAAACTTAACTCTAAAGCCTAAAGCCCTAAAGCGTCTGGAGACTGAGACTGCCTGTCGTTGAGTTAAGGGTTTATTTCCCCAGCGAAGTCTAAATACCCTTTTTTCATGGCTTTAGGGTTCAACAGCCCTAAAATAACCCCTATCGCACAGTTACCCTTCTGATAGGTTTGGTGGGGTTTCGGGTTCAGGGCCCCCACACCCCAAACCCCAAACCCCAAACCCTAAACCCTAAACCCTAAACCCTAACCTTAAACGCTACATCCTAAACCCTAAACCCAAAAACCCTAAACCCTAAACCCTAAACCCTAGCCCTAAACCCTAAACCCCAAACCCTACAGTCCGAGGCCTCATGCCGCAGCCTGATCCTTGCGGGCGCCGCCGTGCCCGGACCGTGGCCTGGCTGCAGCGCCTGTGGATGTTTAGGGGTTTTTAGGGGTTTAGGGTTTAGGGTTTAGGGTTTAGGGCTAGGGTTTAGGGTTTTTCGGGTTAGGGTTGAGGGTTTAGGGTTTAGGGTCTAGGGTTTAGGGGTTTTGGGGTTTTGGGGTTTCGGGTTGAGGGTTTAAGGTTTCCGGGTTTAGGGAGTCAAGGGTTGAGGGCTTATAGGGGTTTCTGGGTCTTCGGGTGATTCAGATGTTTTGCGGGTGCAGGGTCTTGGGGGGTTGGTAGGTTTGCTATGAGGCAATAAGTTACGTTTTCGGCTTTGGGGCTTTTTAGGGTTTCAGGGTGTTAGGGATCGCTGTGATATGGCTGTTCTTGGTTTTGAATGAGGCTTTTAGGGTGTAGGATGTGTGGTGTGCAGGTTCGAGGGTTCTTAGATGATTTGGGGGTTTGGGGGGGCCAATTTAAAGTTGTTGAGGGTGAAGCGTTTCGGGTTGAGGATGCACAGGACTTAGGGTTCTAGGGTTTGAGGGTTCATGGGGATCGGTGTGTTTTTTTTCAGGGTTTAGGGTGTAGGGATTAGGGATTAGGCATTCCGACTTTTGGTGGGTATAGGCTGCGGTATGAGGTTTAGATGTGCAGGGTGCACACACAGATCTTGAAAATATGCCTTGGTTAGGTATGCTCAGACCTTGAACTGAGGTAAGATCCCTCTTGATCCAGGCATAGAGACCTTTTTGGGTCCTAGGGTTCAGGGTTTAGGGTTCAGGGTTATAATAATATGAACCCGAACCCTCGCCCGAAAAAATCTAGCGCAGAGACCTGGAGTAACCTGGAGCCCTCAAGCCTATATCCCTTCGAAGGTACCCTAAACCCCAAACCCTAAACCCCAAACGCTAAACACTAAACCCTAAACACTAAACCCTAAGCCCCAAACCCTAAACCCTAATCCCTAAACCCTGAGCCCTAACCCGGTTCACTGGGTTTCCTCCAGTTTTCTCGGTAGCTCTCTTCACAGGTTCCGGCGTGAGATCGCCGAGCTCTCCGGCCGCTCGTTTTGATTTGGTTTCTGCGGTTTAGGGCTTAGGGTTCAGGGTTTAGGGTTCAGGGTTTCCGGTTTAGGGCTTAGGGTTCAGGGTTGTCTGGTTTGGGGTTCAGGGTTCAGGGTTCAGGGTGAGGTGGGTTTAGCCTCCAGGGTGAAGTGGCCATAAGGCTTGTGGTTTCTTTTAACGTCTCAAGAAATCGAGCCAGGGTTCTAGGGTTCATCATGGGTTTCCCTACCACCCCCCTCTCCACTACCTCACCCTAGGTTCCCCCCTTAAACAACCTTAGTTAGACTTAATTATCCTTAAGTCGCCTTTTGTAGTGGGGCAACCTAGGGGTGGGGCGTAGGGGTAGTAGCCCTAAACCCTAAACCCTAAACCTGAGTTCATGGGCGAAGGCAGGAAAAATGGGTTTTGCGTATTGAGATGTTAACCCTTGCACTAACAGCTCCTTAGTAGGGATTCTAGTAGGGGGTTTCGATCATCCCTCTGAAGGACTGTTGGTATAAGGGGGAGCGTCCCAGGGGTTGAGGGGTTTTAGGGTTTAGGGTTTAGGGTTTAGGGCATCTGGTCTTAACAGTACTGGGCTTGAGAGGCGTTTAAGGGGCAGCTGCCAAGATGCGCCTCTAGCCTCATTCAGGCTTTGAGCGTCAGGATGCTTCCGGAAGCTCAGAAGGGTGCTTCTTCGGCGGTATTTTGAAGGGTTTGGAAGGATTCTTTGTAGGCTTTGTTAAGGGCTTAACAGGAGGGCTTGTGCCCCCCGAGGCGCGAAGATTTCGGAGAGTTGCGACCTTGCCCAGAGCCTCCCACAAAGGGCCCATGTCATCATCATCATCATCATCATCATCATCGTCGTCGTCGTCCTCGTCGTCCTCGTCATCGTCGTCGTCATCCATCGTCATCGTCATCGTCATGGTCATCATCGTAGAAATAGCCGATAGGGCTACACAAGAGGCATGTTTTCAGGCCATGCGCTCGGGTTGGTGTGGGTCCGGGTAAGGCCCCAGCACGTGCCGACATCCTGGCTCATCCGGAAGTTCACTGACTTAAGTTTGGCGAGTGGAGACCCTCTTAGTATGCTTAAAACCCATCCCCGCATCGTCCTAACACATGCTTATAGGACCCACCCAAAAAATAGGTACCCAAATTTGGGGAACCCCCCCCAATATGATCTTGGGGGGCGGGCCGTGAAAAAGCGTGAGCAGCGCCATGGACCCAGCAGCTCAGATGGTGTGTGTGCGGATGGCTTCTGGTGAGGACTTGGCGGTCATACCTTGCAAGGAGTTGAGCACGGTGCGGGCCCTTAAAGAGAAGCTGCAGGCCTTGTGTGGAGTACCCCGCTTCCGCCAGAGGCTGCTACTGGATGGCAGGAGCCTGGGCGACGAAGTGAAGCTACCCGGTGGCTTCTAGTGGTGCCCTTTCCCCCCCCCTTTGGTTCAAAAGTTACCCTAAACCCTAAACCCTAAACCCTAAACCCTAAACCCTCATTATAATATGGTTACTGGGCTACCGAGGCTACAGGAACCTGCAGACCTACAGCTCGTACTGGTAAGCTTCTTTGAAGCTTCGGATGCTCAACAGATGCTCAGTCGCCTAGAATCAAAATGTTGACTAAGTTCTTGCCGAGGCTCTTGAGAATAGTTGTGCTTAGTTCCAATCTGGGGTCTTCCGAAATTCGGGGTACCTTCTTGTGGTCCTTATTCTAAGGGAATCCTACGACTTGGGGATCTACATTCGGGGCCCCTTGTTTTCGTAACCCCCTAAGTTGTGCTTATAGTTCCAATGTGTTCAATTTGTTTCTGAGCACCCGGTGAAGGCAAGACTTCGCAACTGCGATTGCCAATGGCTTCCAGCGGCAGGTCGAGGAGGCGCTCTGCTTACCCCAAGATCCTTAGTAGCTGCGTGAGCATACTTTACACCTTTTGGGATACGAGAATCCCCTCTATGACCTGAAAGTGTACACTTTTTTTGGGAGCTTTTCAGCAACTAAGGATCCGAATTGCACGTTTGAGCAGATAAAGTCCTTTCCTGCAACTCCCCTGAACATTGCCGCTGCCTATGGCCACGTGGGGGTCATGCGCTTGCTCCTGGAAGCCCGGGCCATTGTGAACAACCTCCCCAACAGCAGCGCCTCACCTCTCTTACTTGCGGCTCGTGTTGCTGGGTCAGTGTTGAAAAATCACGTTTCTTTTTTTATGAACAAATGCTCATTTTAAAAGAGTACCCCCCCAACAATGGTGCAGGTTGGTCAGCAAAAGGCCATTCGATTGCTACTGAACGCCGGCGCCCGCGCGGATACGACGGACAGCGACCAGCGCACGGCCCTCTGGTACGCGAGCCGGCTCGGTGACCCCAGGAATTGTGGGGTATAAGGAGGGACGCCTAGAAGGGACCCTATTCCCCTATATAGCCCTTATATATATATATATATATATATGTATAATCCCTACTTGCCTAAGTAGCCCCTAAATAACCTTCAAATACTTAACCCCTAAGCTCCCTTATAAGGGTCCCTCCTTCAGTCCCTTGACAGGAACGTGCGCCTGCTTCTGGAGGCGAAGGCCAATCCAAGCACCCGCGACAGGGAAGGGAAGACGCCTCTTCACATGGCAACCTAGGGGGATACTTGGGAATTGTTTTTACTATTGGGTTTAAGGTTTAGGGTTTAGGGTTCAGGGTTTAGGGTTCAGGGTTTAGGGTTTAGGCGGTTTAGGTAGCTATAGTTCAGTATAGGCAAACGGCAACCTGGCCATCGCCCGCCGGCTGTCCTACCACAAATGGTCTCGGCATCGCGCGCAGCCGCAGGAACCAAATGCTGCGCAGGATTTAGGGTGTAGGGTTTAGGGTTTAGGGCTTAGGGTTTAGGGTTTGGGGTCAAGTCGTGCAAGCTGGAGCCAGATTTGGAGTCAGCACTGGAAGGCTTCGCCATCTTTTGAGGGGTTTGTAGATATTGAGGTGTCGGCTTTGTCGGGTTTAGGGTGTCATGGCCAACGGTGTGGGTTTAGGGTGAAGTGTGTAGTTAGGGTTCATAGGGCCATGGTCTTGTGACTCTTCGCGCGATTGGCACCGCGTGAGGACTTGCAAGAGCGCTCGATATTTGAAGCAGAATGCCTCAAGCCTAAGCCCGTGAATCTCCTTAATGATCTACCCAGATCTTCCAAAACCCCTTAATTAAGGAATGTACCCTAAATCATACTAAGGGTCCTTACTATGAATGAAGGTATATTCCCTAATTAAGGGGTTTTGGAAGATCTGGGTAGTCAATGATCTAAGACGCCCAGTAGTACCTGTATCCCTGTTTTCGGGCTGGGATCCCGCACTTACCCTCAGTACGCCACCAAGATGCTCCAAAGATGGTATGCCTCTAAACTTTAAACCAAAAACCCTCGAAAGCTCAAAAGGGCGCCCCTATCTCGAGATCCCCATGCCCTACTGTGATCTCGTTTTTTGGGGGACAGCCCAAGGACCCCAAACCTCCAACGCACCAAGCCTAAAGACCTGCTGTTCAGGGTTCAGGGTCGATAGGGTTTAGGGTTTTAGAGTTTAAACCCGGAGACCCCGCAAGGGTTGTGCGTCACTGGGCCATATCCGCGTCTTCCTTCTGAGATTCTTCATTTTGGTCTGGCTGGGATGGTTGGGAGCACCATCCGTTGAGTTCGGCCCCCCATACAGTAGGAGTGGCAAAATCAAGGTATTTATAAAGGCTCACTTGCAGTTATCACTTGGCCTTTAAGGAGACCATTGCTGCACGGGGGCCGTATTACCCCCTTATGGATAACGCGCGCTGTTGCAGGCGCAAGATTGGGCTAGGAGCGATCCCAATTGTCCCATGCTTCTGATTCCAGGTTCCAAAGCAAGAAATTTAGTTCTCAGGGTTGCTTTTGTGCACATTTTACCCACAACCAAGAACCCAAACAAAACCTGAGGCCCCACCCCCTCCCCCCCAAAAAAAAGCAAAAATAGAGACTTGGTTCAGGGTTTCGGGCTTGAGGTTTTTACCCTAAACCCTAAACCCTTGCGCCCAGATGGCGCTGGCGCCCGCGGGGACTTCGTTGCCTTGCATGCCATCGGCCGGAACGACACCATGAATCCACCGGAGGGTGCGCATGAGGCCAATTTAGGGTTTAGGGTTTGAGGTTTAGGGTTTAGGGTTTCGGGTTTGGGGTTTAGTGTTTAGGGTTTGAGGTTTGGGGTTTCGGGGTTTTGGGTTTTGGGTTTAGGGTTACGGGTTTGGGGTTTAGGGCATTCGGGTTGAAGGTTCAGGGCTTCGGGCTAAGGGATGTAAATGTTACGTGGGTTGGGGGTGGGGGGGGGGGGGGGGGTGATGGTGGTGTTGAGGACCTAGTCTTGTGGAGAAAGATGATGCTTGCCAACTTTCCGCCCCGAGGTCAACCATAGGAAACCTTTTTCCATGACACGCGTAAAGCCTACCCTAAACCCTAAACCCCAAACCCTAAAACCCCAAACCCGACTGAGGGCTCGAGCAAGTAGCCAAGCACGCTCCACTTTGGGAGCGTGTTGACAAGAAATTGCTTAAGAACCCCCCCCCCCCCAAAAAAAAATAAAAAACAAACTATATCGAGATATATATATATATATATGTATATTCATATTCTTCCTTATAAGGGTAATACAGGGATTCTTATTTTCTATTCTTTTGGGGTTCTGAAGCAAATAGTTGAGGGTGTAGAGCTGAGGGTAATTCAGCGTTTGGGGTTGAGGGTTTTCAGGGTGTCGAAGTGATGCAGAAAGTAGTTTAGGGTCTAGGGTTCATTCGGACCCCCTCCCCACCTCAAGTAAACATGCAAAGACTCTGCTGAATGACCCTTGACCCCTACAATCTTGCAGCTCCCCGCTCCTTTAGAGGCAGCGTCACCTCTGAACCTTAATCCGAACCCCCAAGGCTCTAAAACCCTCGAACCCTTGAAACGATATTGGGGTTCCAACAGCTACGGCACCTTTCCTTGTGTCCTTATAACAAGCGACTGTGCTCTAAACTCCTCAAAGCCCTAAACCTCAACCCTACAAACCCTAAACCTTCTAAGCCTAAGCCCTAAGCCCTAAACCCTACAAACCCTGAACCCTAAAAGCCTTGAAAACCCTAAAAGCCTTGAACCCCTAAACAAATTATCCTAACCCCAGAGACCCCAAACAGGTCACCAACCCTAAACCCTAAACCTCTAAACCCCCTAAAAAGCCCCAAAACCCACTAAGCACCCTAAACCCCTAAACTCCCTAAACCCCCAAACCCCCTAAAACCCCCAAAACCCCCAAAACCCCCAAAACCCCCTAAACCCCCTAAACCCCCTAAACCCCCTAAACCCCCTAAACCCCCTAAACCCCCCCCAAAACCCCCCCCCCCCCCAAACCCCCCCCACTTGAAACCCCTACGCAGGTCGCGCGGGCCGTGGGCGGCGAGGTGTACGAGTTCGAGGGAGGCCACGAGGTGCCGCTGGACGAGGCAGCCTCCCGCACGGATTTCCCCTTTTTTTGGGGGAGGAGGCTTCAGGGTTTGATAGGGTTTGATAGGGTTTGATAGGGTTTAGGGTTTAGGGTTTAGGGTTTAGGGTTTGGGGTTTGGGGTTTGGGGTTTGGGGTTTGGGGTTTGGGGTTTGGGGTTTAGGGTTTATTTAGGGTTTAGGGTTTAGGGTTTAGGCTTCAGGGTTTATGGGTTTTATAGGGTTTATAGGGTTTTTAGGGTTTAGGGTTTGGTGTTTAGGGTTTTGGGGTAATTAGGATTCCTTTGGGAGGTTTCAGGGTTTATCGGGTTTAGGGTTTAGGGTAGGATTCTTGGGAGGCTTCAGGGTTTATAGGGGGTTTAGGTTTAGGGTTTGGGGCTTAGGGTTTAGGGTTTCGGGTTTCGGGTTTAGGGTTTGGGGTTTAGGGTTGTAGAGTTTCCCCCGCGGCTATATTTTTAAAGCAGGTCTATGCGAAGAGAACTCAGGAGCACGCTTCCGAAGGCGCGAGGAGGGCAAAGCCCAAGGCTGCGGATCAGCACACAGCCATGGTTGCACATGGTGGCTATGCCCGCTCTGTGACAAGAAGAAAGAGAAACAAAAAGGTTCACGAGCTGCACAACGCTGATCTGCGAGATGCGGCGTTGGCGCCCTTTGCAGAGCGCAAGAAAAGCTGAATCTTTTGGGAGGATGGTTGAAATAAGCCCTATAAAGCCAGCAACCCTACTTGAAGGTTCAAGGTAATTCATACCCCTGCTAGAGCTGTGCAGGTATGTGGAACTGCCCGTAATACGTGCCTCAGTGCATACCCTGAGTTGTAACCGGCCGCTTTATGAACACAAAGAGCCTAAGCTGGTTTGTAGGTTCTTCATATAAAGCCCCTTAGTTGGGTAACCTACAAAAGAGGCAGGTTTTTGGGGTTTTTGATAGGAGTTTGAAACCAAGCGCCGCAAAAGCCTGCGCTCTCACAGCGGGCGGACGCCGGTTTCAGGTTTCGGGTGTAGGCGGCCGTTTTGGCACGGTAACAAGGACCCAGAGTAGTTTAGGGTTTAGGGTTTAGGGTTTAGGGTTTAGGGTTTAGGGTTTAGGGTTTAGGGTTTAGGGTTTAGGGTTTAGGGTTTAGGGTTTAGGGTTAGGGTTTAGGGTTTAGGGTTTAGGGTTTAGGGTTTAGGGTTTAGGGTTTAGGGTTTAGGGTTTAGGGTTATTCAACTTGTTTAAGGGTCAGGTTGCCTTAGAAGCCCCTCGAAACAAAAAGGGCACCCTTTGTATTCACGTAGCTTCCACTTGGGGTCTAGTTGAACTATCAAGGTGTATGTAGAAGAGCTCTAAACTCCCTTAAACCCTAAGCCCGAAACCCTAAACCCCAAACCCCAAACCCCAAACCCTAAACCTTAAACCCCAAACCCCAAACAGCCAAACCCCAAACCCCAAACCCTAAACCCTAAACCCTAAACCCAAAACGCCCGGAGCCCGATGCAGGCGGCGCTGGACGCCTACAGCCAGCTGCTGCTTCGAGCGAAGAGCTCGTGAGGGAGCTTGAAAGTAGGGCTTAGGGTTTAGGTGTTTAGGGTTTCGGGTTTGGGGTCTCCGGGTTAGGGTTTAGGGTTCAGGTTTCAGGGTTTAGGGTTTAGGGCTAGGGGATTAGGGTTCATGTGGCCATCGTCATCGCACGGAGCATGCTCAAAAAAAACACCACGTTGTGTTATGGATAGAGAAAGAACTTTACGTTATACCCTAAACCCAATCTGTGAAGTTCATGTGTAACCTGTAGCCGTTAGCCCAATTGCTTCACTTTGCCGTCCAGGCTAGCAGAACTACAGTCGTAGATACCTTAAACCCCGAGCCCTAACCCCTAAGCCCTCCGCCCTAAACCCTAAGCCCTAGGCCCTAAATGCCTGAATCCTGAACCCTAAACCCTAAGCCCGATAAGCCCCAAAGCCTTATGGCCCCCGGGGCTTGCCACCCACGTATTGTTTGAGTTGCGCGTCGCAGCTGCGAAAAGCAAGCGCGCCTCAGGAAATCTGGGTTTAGGGTTTATAGGGGCTCGGGTTTAGGGTTTAGAGGGTTTAGGCGGTTGAGGGTTTGGGGTTTAGGGTTTAGGGTTTAGGCTTTAGGCTTTAGGCTTTAGGGTTTAGGGTTTGGGGGGGGGGGGGGGGGGGGTAAGAGCAAATCCTTAAAACAGCACTATCTAAGTCCTAAGCCCTGGGCCCCAAACCAAATTTTTTCCATCTCACAGCCTTCGATCCGAAACCCGACGCCATACGTGTACCCCTTTTAATTTCTAGCAACCTTGTGTTTGGTAGGGTTTGGAGTGGGTTTAGACTAGGACTTGGACTTGGACGGGGCACTGTTACCCCTATTCCTTGTTTTGGATTAAGGCTACTCCCTAACCCTAAACCCTAAACCCTAAACCCTAAACCAAAAAAAAAGAGCGGGGTGTGCTCTTTCTTCGCCTCGCTTGCTGAGGAACCTAAAGACCCCGATTCCGAGAGGGCTGAGGATTTTAAGACTTCGACCCGTTTAGGCTTTGGGGTTTAGGGTCTAGGGTGTAGGAGTTGATTTTCTTGGATTTTGGGCTTGTGCCCAGGCGACCATGGTTTGAATAGGGTTTAGGGGTTAGTGTTTAGGGTGGGGGTGTTGGGGTTTGGATGTTTGGCAATGAGGGTTTCTAGCGCTTAGGGTTTTTAGATGTGACCTGGAGTTTGTGGCGCTTAGTTTTCGACCCTTTTTGCAAGACGTTTATGGCCATGCTCGCCAATGCTTGCCAAACACCGCTTTTTCCCAACCTTCGCAAAGACCTAAGCCCGAAACCCTGAACCCTAAACCCTAAACCCTAAACCCTAAACCCCTAAACCCCTAAACCCCTAAACCCCTAAACCCTAAACCCCTAAACCCTAAACCCTAAACCCTACACCCTCAAGCGCAGCCTTCCTTGCCGACATGGCAAAGCTCCTCTGTGTCTTACGTGTGGTGGGTTTTGAAATCCGCTGGGCGGGGCGGGGGAATGGGGCGTCTTAGCTTAGGGCCCATGTTTAGGGTTTAGGGTTTAGGGTTTAGGGTTTAGGGTTTAGGGTTTAGGGTTTAGGGGTTCTTAGAACTTTTTAGCCTGAACCTCTGAACCCCGAAGCCTTAAGCGGTAGACTCAAAGCTCCAAACATTAACTCTCGAAACCCAAAACCTGAACCGAAATCCCTGAAGCTTCAACCCTGAACTGCCCAACCCACCCGTTCCTCAAGCGAGTGAACCCCCACCAGTACTCGGGAGCGAGGCTGTAAATGACGGCTGCCGACAGGCCCCTTCCTATTTCGCGATGCCATGGATTGGGTTTAGGCTTCATGGTGTAGGGTTACCTTGATTGGGGTTCACAGAAGCAGAAGCCCTCAAAGAATTGCATATAAATTGTCAACTGCAGCTATTATGTTTTGTTGCGAAGCTAGCTTGTACAGTCTTGCTTTTGTAGCCCCAGCCTACACCATAAGCCATGAACACTTAATCTAGAAGGACCAGTTGGGGGGGGGGGGGGGGGGGGGGGGGGGGGTGGAGGGTTTAGGTTTAAGGTTTAGGACGAGTGCTCGGTTTAGGGTTTAGGGTTTAGGGTTTAGGGTTTAGGGTTTAGGGTTTAGGGTTTAGGGTTTAGGGTTTAGGGACTAGGGTTTAGGGGTTTAGGGGTTTAGGGGTTTAGGGGTTTAGGGGTTTAGGGGTTTAGGGTTTAGGGTTTAGGCTTTTAGGGTTTAGACTTTAGGGTTTAGGGGTCGCACGTCGAGGTTCTGGGAGGGGCGGCTCGGATTGAGGCTCTGGTGTTCTGAGGGTCTCGGGCCACCCATAAAACGTACCAAATCTTCGAAGATGGTCTTTTCATAAGGAAAGCTCATCAAGAAATATTCCCTAGCCTTTTTGTTCAGGATCCACTATGACTTAGGAAACCCTCCCCCCCCCCCCCCCCCCCCCCCCCACAAAACCCTAAACCCTGAACCCTAAACCCTCCCAATCTGGACTCTTGCCCCAGGCGTCAGGCTACCATGCATGGCACAGCGCGGCTGATGCTGAGGCACCAAAGGGGGCCGACGGGCCAAGCACAGAGCCGTGCCTACCCAACTTTTTGGATAGAGATGCTTGGGCTTAGGACTCAACTACACCCCTAAGTCAGCCGAACAGAACCTTGGTTTAAGGGGTTGTGCATTGTATCCTGCCAACTTACCAGCCAAGGTTCGACTCCACCCGAAACCCTAAACTCTAAGCCTAGGAATGAGAGGGTGAAAAGATGGTTCTTATTGGGTTTCAGCTTCAAGCTGAGAAAAACCTAAGCCGAAGCGCGATGGTGTGAAGTCTTTGTTGCAAGGTGAATGCGCTGACCTGCACGTTCATCCCTAAACCTGAAACCCTAAACGGGTTTCTATCTCGTAGGGCTGAGGGTTGCCTTAAAAACATTGAGCCCACCTTTGTTTTTTTGCTTTGGTGACAGGCATGGCGCAACTACCAAGGTAAGTATCACAAGCCCTTACGAACCCAGAAGCTATTGTTCTCCAGTTTAGTCTTATGATGCCCCCCAAGTGTAGGAATCCTTCATAGCTCACAAACATGGGCAGTTTGGGCTCTCGAGACAGGAGCCTCGAACCTTCGGTATTGGGCGTAAGATCTGCGGCAAACCCCCATTGAACCATTCAATCTGTGGCAAAAAGCCTTCCCGGGATCTGGTCAGCTCTCACAAAGGAACGGCCCCCTCTCTCTCTCTCTTTCTGTATTGTTCTCTCTGTCTTTTCTCTCTCTCTCTCTCTCCCTCTCTCCCTCTCTCCCTCTCTCTCTCTCTCTCTCTCTCTTATTTACTGTATACTAATATATCTATATCTATACTACCATATATATATACATATATATATATATATGTTTTCGGGGGGGAGGTTGGTATAAGGGTATCCCCCCAGGATGTTGAGTTCGGTCTATGCGTTCATCCGTTTGGGGGCGGAGGGCTTACCTTAGACCCTAACCTGAAACCCTAAACCCTCAATCCTCAACCCTAAACCCAAAACTGAAAACCCCTAAGCAAGCTGAGGGTTCACCACCTTGCTGCAAAGTCGCATCGGTTTGCGTAGCTTATCCATGGCACCACCTCGGGGTCACAGGAGGCCTCCCGCGGCAAAAACCCGCCGCAGTTCACGTGCGGATCAAAAGAACTGGCAAGGGCGGCGAACCTCAAACCCTGAACCCTAAGGTTAAGGGCTTTAGAGGTTTAGGGTTTAGGGTTTAGGGTTTAGGGTTTAGGGTTTAGGGTTTAGGGGGCTGCGAACCTTCAACCCTGAACCCTCAGCCTAAAGCTCCATGTACCTAAATAGGGTATACTTGGGCCTTAAAGTACCTCCTATGTAAGGACTTTGGGGCCCAAGAATATCATAATAAGGTACATGGACCCTTAGGGTAAGGTTTAGGGCTTTCGGGGTTTAGGGTTTTCGGGGTTTTGGGGTCAAGGTGAAACCGCAACTCCCAAACCCTAAACGGTAAACCCTGAGCCTTAGACCCTAAACCCCCCTGAACCAAAGACTCTGAAACCCTAAGCCCTAAGATGCATCATGCTGGGGTTTTGTGGGGGACACCCCTTCACTGCCCTAGGACCCCTTTGGGGAAGAATCGGACAACAAGCCCTAGAACCAAGCAAGGTCTAAGACAGGAGGCTAAATACCTCGGGTTTGGGGTTTAGGGTTTAGGGTTTAGGGTTTAGGGTTTCAGGGTTTCAGGGTTTCAGGGTTTGAGGTTTAGGGTTGTAAACAATTGCATCGAAGCACCAACATCATCCCCTGTGTATTGCTCTCATTCTAAACCCTAAACCCTAAACCCTAAACCCTAAAACCTAAACCCTAAACCCTAAACCCTAAACCCTAAACCCTAAACCCTAAACCCTAAACCCTAAACCCTAAACCCTAAACCCTAAACCCTAAACCCTAACCCCTAAAACCCTAAACCCTAAACCCTAAAACCTAAACCCTGGGCTCCTGAACTACAGTCAGCAGTGCAAGGTCGATGCCATGGGTTGCTCATGTCCCAGATTTCGAAGCCCTGACTCCCCAAGCCCTAAACCCTAGCCCTAAACCCTAAACCCTAAACCCTAAACCCTAAACCCCTAACCCCTAAATCCCAAGCCCTAAGCCCTGAGCCCTAAATCCCTAGCCCGAAGCCTTAAAGCCCCAAAACCCGAGGCGAGCAGCTTTCTGCTTGACAGATGCCCTAAACCACAAGACCCTGAACCCTAAACCCCAAGCCCTAAACCCTAGCCCTAAACCCTAAACCCTAAACCCGAGAATGAGAAGCTTTCTGCCTGACAGATGCGGCTCAGTTGAGAATTTTACCGCTAAAGGCCTCCTCCGCCGGCCTAGGAAGGGCTTAGGGCGCCTCCGGGCTTTTTGGGGGGTTTAGGGTTTAGGGGGTTTGGGGTTTAGGGTTTAGGGTTTAGGGTTTAGGGTTTAGGGTTTAGGGGTTAGGGGTTGAGGGAGCCCATAGGTCATGAGCCCTTCAAGCCCTCGACCTCCATGTTCCCACGCCGAGTGGTCGGAAGCTTGGGTTTCGTGGCTTCGGGCTTAGGCAGGTTTAGGTTTTAGGGTTTAGGGTTTAGGGTTTAGGGTTTAGGGTTTAGGGCTTAGGAGGGTTTATAAGATTCGGCTTCGAGCTTTCTAGACCTAGCTACACCGCCTCTCCTCGCGAAAATACCTCGGCGCCTGCAGCACAAGCCTGCCGCCTTCTCCGATGCCGCTCGGACTTTTTTTCGATTTCGGGTTTGGGGATAAGGTTTAGGGTTTAGGGTTTAGGGTTTGTACAGGGTGGGCCCTTATTTGCTTCTTTGTTGTTCTTGTTTTTGAGGGTTTAAGGTGCAGAGTTTGGGGTTTGTCTGCATTGGGGTCCCTGAACAACTCCCCTTGACGCAAGGTGGGGTACCCTCTTCTTTTTCTAGGGCCTACTCTTGGGCTCAGATGAAGGCTTCTCTGTCTTTTTCACAACAGACCCTCTGAAACCAAACCACCCCCCAAAAAGCCCAAAATCCTATAGCCCTAAGCCCTGGAGCCTTATGGGCCCGATGGCACCCTACCCTGGTTTTTTACTGCGGAGCCAAGAACCCTATACGAAGTAGTGTTTAGGGTTCAGAAATTATGTGTTTTTTGAGGATATGACATTGCGCGTAGTCGCCTACTAACATTGCTGAGTGCATGTCTGGCGCGTCTTTATTACTCGCATGGATGCTGACTATAACAACTATATCCCTCCTGCCTGGTGGCCTCCAAACCCGAAACCCCGAACCCAAAACCCCAAACCCTAAGCCCAAAACCCCAAACCCTAAGCCCCGAACCCCAAATCATAGACCTCCATTGCCATTCTACCTCAGATACCCTCCTGCCTCAAATCATCATTCTGCTTCAACTGTTGCATGGGGTTCTCCTTCGATCTACTTGTGTGAGAAGCCGAAACTCCTGAGTGGGTCACTGCCTAGTTGGCCGCTACCACAACACATGCAATTCCTTCCCTTGAGTAGGTCCTAAGAACCTGTTCTCCATCAGCTATTCGGATTTTTTCCATTGCCCTCTGCTATCGCTTTCGCTTCTTGACTTGGTTGTCGGCACTCCTGGCCCAAGTGTACACGATAAACCAGGCTTGGAGCTGGCTCCGGTTCTTGGCCTGGATCTTTGAAATCGTGTCCTTTGAAGTGTCCAGCAAATCTTCTTGCAAGCCGGGGTTGTACGAAGCACTCGTCGAAAGCCTTCGTCGCTGTTGATTTTCAGAAACAGTTCATTACTTGCATGTGGTCAATGCTAGGCGATTAGCAATAGTAAACAAAAAAGCGGTTCTTGAATCCCAGATTCTGGCCATTGAATCGCTTGCCCGCACCCAAACGAACTTGAAAGTGAGGCAGTGTCTGTGTCACATGCACCACATGCACAGTGGTGTGCTCGGAACTGATCGGGTATCTCTGCTTGAGCCATTCTGGAACTGCCTCAACACTCGACAGCAGTCGTCTGCTGTTCCTCAGAGTCTCAGCCCCATTGCCAGCCTGATTCTCGCCTGCTGCAGCTCCTGAAGATGGAGCTTGTGAACCCGATGGCAAGTCTTTCTCAGCATCGTCTTTGTCCATTGCCTGTCTGCTTGCAAATATGATGGGGGTAAACCGGCTTATACATGTTCAGTGGTGAAGGGGCACCACCTGAGTACACAGTGCGACAGGGAATGCCCAAGGGACAGGCCCTGTGCAATCTTTTATCGGGGTTTTGTTCCTAGTGCCTATGTTTTGAGGAACTTCTATTGACAAACCATCGTGATGTGAAGCCCACAGGCCTGCTCGTCCTCTTTCTCAATCTCATCCAGCATCTTTTGCGCCAGCTCCACTTCCGGATCTGGTACACCGAACATTTCGCTCTGCAGCTCCTGGAGATCTTTTTCGAAACCCTAACACCTAAACCTAAACCCTAAACCCTTAACCCTAAACCCTTAGCCCTAAACCCTAAAGCCTAAACCCTAAACCCTAAAACCCTACCCTAAAACCCTAAAACCTTAAAACCCTAAAACCCTAAAACCCTAAAACCCTAAAACCCCAAACCCTACACCCTAAACCCTAATTAAGCCCTAAACCCTAAACCCCAAACCCTAAACCCAGCAGGTTCAAAAATGCACATTGGGTTGGGGCTGTCCGGCTCGATTTCTTCCTCCTCTGCGTCGTCGTTCTTGTGATTTTTTTGGGCCCTTTTCTTGTCCATGTTGTCCAAAAACTTTATCAAATCATCCAGCTCTTGTTTGGAGCAGCTTTGCTCGACTTCGGGAATTTTCAGAAGCAGCTTGATCTTGAAGCTCTTGGTGGCATTCTTTCTCGAGGCCACTCCAAACGAGGAAAGCAGCTGCTGCAAAACAGCCGCGGTGAGCTTGATCACCTTTCTTGTTTTCACCAGATCAACCAGAAGAGAGCGACCCATAACCGATCTCCGGAGCATGACACAGAAGCCGAGCTTGTGGGCCAGGGGCCCTTCCAGGAAGTGAACGGAGTATGGGAAAACCTCGACCTTAGATGGTTGCGAATACTGTTTATCCACAGAATAAAGCAGATAGCTTAGATTGTACATGAGTCTGTTTCTTCCATATTCGCCTCGCCCAGCTTGGGCATCAAAATCTCCACAGGTCTCCTCGTTTGCAGCTGCAAGAAAAAAGTCTGAAAGCTCCGTGCCAAGCAACAGTACAGTAATCATAGCTGGCACTTCATTCTGAGGCCAGGCTTTCTTTTGGACAAATCAAGTAAAATGCTGCTCATCAGATCGGGTTTCTGTTGTTTCTTGAAGGTGAGGCACTGCACGTTTTCCCCCGGGCTCAGAGGGTCGATCTTTCGCTGCAAGTTCGTATCGGCTGGGAAGTGTGCTTCGTCAGCAACTTCGGCAGGAAGCTGACCATGGAAAGAAGCATTGTACTCGGCAAGCGGAAGCACCTCAGAAGTGTTCGATGTAAGGCAAAGACTAAACATTTGTACTTAGCGACACAGGACATAAGGCTCAAAAAGGTAGTAATCTTACCAGCACACATGCAGAACTGCAGGGTTGCTTCCCACAACCATGTAGAATTTCCCGGACACTTTGACCATTTGGCCCGTCTGGCATGTGCTGGCTACCCAAAACTGGCTTGCTGCTTCTTCTGGATCAATTCGCTGCCTTTGCTGTGTCAAGGAATGACTGATTTGAAGTGTTGTGTTGGACGAAAGCGGCCAAGAAACTTTCGCGCCTGCGAGAATCCTCTCAACCAGTTGAGCTGTGTTTTGCATTGATGGAACGGGCTGGTGGAGTCGAAGGTCTTGAGAATGTTTTCCAGGTTGAGATCTCCACCTCGGCTGTGCTATTTTTGGGTTGTTAAGGATATACTTCTGGTTCGAAGCCATAAACACAAGTCTTGTTTATGTTCGTTCCGAAGGCAAATGCAAACAAGAGTCGGGAGACAAAAGAATCGGGCTTCCAGAGCTTGGGTTTTAAACTCCTCACTTCCGACCCTTCGAAATCTTCGCTCGATAGGTGCACAGGCGTCGGCCCATCTTCTTTCCGATCATTCTTGCAAACTGTGCGATTCAATGCTCGGATGCTGATGCATTGCAGATTGCTGCAATTGGCAGTGTTGTTCTTGCTGCCTCGTCGACACGAATCTTCAATGTTGGAGAAAATGTCTTCAACATTGCTGCTGAACCCGAATTTCGGATACCATGCTGCGAGCACCCCTCTCGATCTTTCGCCCAGTTTCCAGCCGTCCTGTGCCAGCGCCTCATAAATTTCGCGAACGTGGTAATAGCCGAGAAAGGGGCAGGCTTTGTGAAGCAAGTCTTTGTGCTGTGCATTGTTTTCCATCAGCACAATCATTGTCCATTCTTCTCGCATCTCCACCTGGATCCTTTGTTGCACCTGCTGTTCGCGGGACCCTTCAAGGGTCTCAACCAAGAGGGCTGCCCCCTTCGAAGGGCAGCTCTGAAGATACAAGCCATACAAAACCATCTCCTCGACACATGCGAGGGTGCACAGCAAATGGTCCTCAATCATCTGCTCGGTCGCCGGAGTTCTTCTCAAAGTCACTTCCAGGACCTGCAACTTAAGGGCACCGAATTAGTTTTCCAAAAAGTTGGGGAAGGCCAAAAGAAAAGTACCATGAATGTTTCAGTCGCTACAGACCGTACACCCTAAACCCAAAATAGTAAACCCTAAACCCTAAAACCCTAAACCCTGAACCCTAAACCCTAAACCCAAAACCCTAAACCGGGCTGCCGTGCCTACTTTTCGAAATCAGTGGCTTGGCTTAACAAAGATTCGATCAGGAGCAAGATACCCAAGGATTTAAGGCAAGTCTTCGGGAAACACAAGTTTGAGCATCAGAACGTCGATCCCGGCTGTGCATAGGGTTGAGGGTTTTGGGGTTAGGGTTCAGTGCTCTTTTTGGTCGTATACTTTTGCCTGATGTCGAGGGCTTCTGCACCTTAAGTGCTCATGAATTTGCTGAGTCTCGTCCCAGAATAGGCTGGGCGTAGCTCAGCTATGAATTAACATGAGCTTGCGGAAAGTATGTGGAGAGGCTGTGGAATCAGCCGAACACGTCCTTGTCGTTGTGTGTCCAAGAATCGGTGAAGAACCAAGCATACGATCGAAGCTGCTGTTTCCATCTGAACATAGCAGTCTCCCATTTCCTCTTCGGTATCGAGTGGTGGTAATTGGGCGTCTTTGGGAGCGACTGGTCATCTAAGTCAGGTGGGCCATGCTGGGACAGCATCTTGTGCACGAAGTCGTACTTGTACTGCTCCTCTGTCTTCGTTGCATGTATCACACGCAATCTCTTCTGCTCCACTTCCTGGGGGCTGAGTCGGCGAGGTGTCGGCTCGTTTTCCATGGCCGAGCTTGCTAGGAGGCCAACAGGAGCCCTCGAGCACGGATGCTTGCAAAGCGTGCAAGAATGTGTTCATTCGGTGTTTACTCGGAGTGATTCAGAACATCGAAGACTAAAAGACTTGTGTCCGAACTATATGACCTGATGCTGTACATGTTCGGTCCTGGTTCTGTTCTCGTACAACAGCACGGAGATCGCTCTGGAGCCGGAGGTTTTTCATGGACTCGGGGCCGAATCCTGCGTCCAAAGCCTTTTGAATCTCCTCTTCAAATTTCCAGCTGTTGCAGTGCAGGGTGTGCTTGTGCAGGGCCATGCTTGCCGATTTGTTCGATTGCTTAGTTTGCAGCACAAGAAACAGAAGCGAGGCAGAAATCAACACTGATGCAGTCATCTATGCGAAATCCTTTGCAGCTTCGGAGCCAGCCACAAAGCCATGCTGCACCAGGGCCGGATAAGGTTTGCGACACTGTTGAACAAACTGTGCGACAGCTCGTCCAACAGAGCCTGTTCAAAGGATGTGTGACCATTGTCGGAAAAGATTTTAAAAGAAAGTCCAAAGACCGGACCCTGGCCTTCACACACATATCGACCACTTTGTCGAAATCACCAGTGGATTTGGCGTGCCCCCATACTGCAAATGGGTTTCGGCCTTCCTAGGAAAAGATCAGATGTGACAAACATATGTTTTACCCATGTAACTGGCTAGAGTTGCAGCTTAGTGTCCTCGATCCCACACCAAGTGAGGACCAGCAGGGTGGCAGTGTAGTTCCGACCATACGAGCCAGCCAGGAATCCCCAGCTGCACCACCTCGACGGCTTGTGTGTTGCCCCATTGTTCCTGAGTATGTGCAGTCCCTGAGTAGAGACACACGTTATGAAATACTGTTGCAAAGAAAAGAATGCAAACAAGTTGCGAGCACAAGGAGTCCAATATCGAGATAACGTTCTCGAAATTCTGCTGCGGGTCGTCGCTCAGCATGATGTCGTTCCTAGGTTTCAGTTGCATGGTGAGAGCGAAAGTAAAGTGAGAGAGAGAGAGATTTGGGGAGAGCTTCTCACACACTGAGGGAAGCACTCCGCCAAAATGGCTTCTGAGAAGAGCTGTTGAAGAACATCGCCAGCCGATGCCTAAAATTCAGGACACGTTTTGAGAGCAGAGAACAAAGGTAGAGAGCACAAGGACCTCATTTACTCTACACAGGCCAAGGCACCACCTGCAAGTAACGTTTCCCGGCAGCCTTCCATGTTTCCCCCACCCGAGAAGTGGACCATGGGCTCTTGCGAGCTCTCATGAGCCAGCTGGTCAACACAACCATCCCTTAGAGGCAAGCAAGCAATGTAAGAGCAAGGCTGCAGAATAGACACAGCAGGAATTGAGTCCAGAAGCTGCGAACCCCAGGAGTCGCTGCCAGAACCCGAAGAAAGTGGTTCTGCACCTTGTGCCTTGTTTTCACACACATACACACATACAAGACTAAAGACTGTTTTCTCACTTTGCTTAGTGTGGCACAACACTATGCACAGACATTCCCTCCAAATGACGACTCATCCCGGATGAAGGAGATAGCGTAGCCTTGGGCTGCACACCACTGATAAGCAGTGTACAGGGGGCCTCCTTGATCGGCCTGGAGAACCAGGCGGATCACTTCGCTGTCCGGCATTTGCCACCACCCCTCACCCGTTTTCTGATCGAAGAGAAATGCATCCGAGCCATACATGTGTCGTGACACTTGCTCTCGAGGTTCGGCAGGTGCCAGGCGTCGTTCGGGCGGCTCCAAATCCAAGCCGAGCAAACTTGTAACATGTAGCACAGCTTGCAAATGCTCTTTCGATGCCAGCCTTTGCTGCTTGATTTTTCCGATGGTTTTCGGCCTCAGTGAATGAAAGTCCGAACTAGACTTGCATGCATGTGTTGTGTTGCGTTTTCCTTTGAACTTTGTAATACCTGCCAAGACTCATTTTTGCAAGTGCTGTCGCTCGTGTTTCTCCCTTCAAGATGTTCTCGTTCAGCTTGTCGGACACTTCTTGGCATGCTTCCAGCTTCTTGTCGTGCGACACAGTGCTGCTTTGCAATGTGCTCAACTGCTGCAAAGTCCAGCTTGCCATCGTGTCCCCTACCGAAACGAGGGGTAGCCATACCTCAGAAAGGCTCTTTCTTTGGGGGCAACCAAAAGACTTGAGTCACAAGTCGGTGGGCGTAAATCCTTTCACCCTTCTATTAAGCATCCCCCCCCCCCCCCCCCCCCCCCAAGGTTTAGGGTTTAGGGTTTACGGTTTAGGGTTTAGGGTTGGGGTTTAGGGTTCAGGGTTCAGGGCTTCGGGTTTAGGGTTTAGGCAAGTTTAGGGTTGAGGGTTTTGGGAGAGTCTCAACCCTGGCCCTAAACCCTCGACCCTACACCCTCAACCCTAAACCCTTGCCTCTCCCTTCCCCCTCTCTCTCTCTCTCTCTCTCTCTCTCTCTCTCTCTCTCTCTCTCTCTCTCTCTCTCTCTCTCTGCTCTTGCTCTCTCTCACTCAGTCACTCACTCACTCACTCTGTCTCTCCTAATTATTTCAAGTGGCCCTTGTTTTGGACCCAATGTACCAATACGACATTTGGATAAACCCGCCCTAAAAAAACACTTGTCGACATTTTTTTGAGGGGGGTGCATTTAGTATTAGGGGGGAGGGATTGTGTGGGAACGTAAAGGGTTCCACGATATCACTGCCTGAGAGTTGCATCTTTTCGTGCCTTGAAGGAGGCGTCCGAAATGATATTCAAGGACTTGAAAGCCATAGCTTGGAGCTCCTCCAAACAAAGTACAACCAACAGGCGTCGACTGTCTTTTGTGGTCTGCTACAGTGCAAGTCTCCTGGCCGAGCACAGTTGCAGCTTTCCGGAAATACCGAAATGCAAAGTCGGTCGACACCCTGGGGCGTCAGAGCACAGACAAGACAAGTAGTGCAAGCACGTTCACGATCGAACCTAAAGGTTTTCAACAGCAGCATGCGTGGGCGCCTGTGGTAGTGCGAGGGACACAAGTCGGACAGCCCCAACTCGTGCAATGTGCTGTCAGCAGCATCAGAGTTGAATCCCGAAGCTCTGGAAAGAAATCTCTGAAGTGTCAAGACATGCTTTGGCTTTGCTTCTTTTTTGAGAGCACGGCCATCCCTTGGATGAGTTTTGGCAGAGCACATTTCATTCCCATCTAGAAGACATCCGAAAAATCGACAACACTACTGCAAAGAAGTAGCACCAGGGCCGGGTGAAAGGTGTCGGAATCTTCCGGTAGAGGAATTGCGGAGGACACAATCGAGGGCAAGTGTTTTTCGGCATGCTGGGCGACGATGTGTATGAGCCTTTTCTGAATTCTTCCCACACTGATCCTCTCCTGTAGGGTTCTTGTGTGTGACTGCTTGCAAATGTAGCCTCGTCACAACTGCTTGCCTGGCAAACTTTCTCATTGTATGGTGCTCGGAGCACGAAGAACACGAAGTGATGCATCTTCACACCTCAGCTATTGTTTATCTTTTGTGCACAGAGGCACCGTTCTTCCGAATGCATGGACTCTTTGGAACGATGACAGTGCCTGCGTGGAATCGTCGCTGGGCCTGGGAAAGCATGCCGAATTTGGCCCACCTCCAAAGCAAACTGGCTACAAAGAACTTTTGAACTGTGCTTGAGCACAAGGAATACTTACGGGCCTGTCTCTCCAACCCACGAACTCCAGGAAGCCTTCCAAGGATTCCAAGTTCAGGTCGTGGCCCTCACACACAATGGAGCCTGCAGCGACAACACAGAAGAAGTAGCGAGTGCTACAGTTTAGCCAAGCAGTTCTAGTCGGGTAGCATTCCGGCTGGTTGGGCAGCATGGCAAGTGTGAGGTTTCCAGGGCATAGGTTGTCGAAAAGCATCTGAAATGCGCGCAAAGCTCCCTGCTGAAGTGGCGGCTTGCACCCCCGAACTTGTAGCACAGAGGCAATCTTGGTCTGTGGACATACGAATTTCGAATCGAAACCAAAAAAGGAGTGGAATCATTATTGTTCGTTTCATAGTAAGGAAACGACAGAACCAACCAAAAACAAGTGACCATGAAAAGGGCTCCGGGCATTGTCAATCCATCGAAGGGAAGCTTGAGTTCTTGATCTGTAGCAATGGCTTTTCGGCCCTTGTACTCAGATCGCCTGATGATATGCTTGCATATCTCCGTGCTCCAAGCCAGGGCAAGGTCGTCCGTCACATTGTCTTGCCTGGGAAATGTTTCTGGCAAAACTCAAAGTTTGGCTTCAGTAAGTGGATGCTTTCATAAGTCGAAGCCGGGGATCAACTTGGTGTACCAGTTGTGAAAGGCCTGCTTTCTTTCGCATAGCGGCCACAGCTGCTGAACTCGAAACAAATGCCGGTATCCAAGACTTGCATGTTCCGGAGAAACCTGGGAAAAATCGGGAGTACGGGAGCACAAGCAAGACCGAGCAGAAACAATGTAGACTGCAGGCCCAATTCGACTGGAAAGCTCGATGAATCTGCAAAACCCCCAGTCGCCCGGATTTTGTTCGGAGATAGCAGAGCTCATTCGGTGTGTAGACTGTGTGTTGCCCGGGGCTGTCTGCAGGGCTGGGCTGGGTGTCGGCTGTTGTGGGCTGTTCTTCTTGTGCAACTTGTGGCTCTGCCACTGTAGCGGCAACGGGAAGGCGAGGTCTGATTGTCAGACCCAGTTGGGCAGCATCCTTCCGAACACTGTGCAGCAAGTCCTGGCGACAGACCAGGAATTTGTACGAAACTTTTACCACCGAAACATACCAACAGCCCCAAACCCAAACACACGTACACACACGAATACACACAGGCAGACATGCTACTACTGTGTTAGCGCCTCCCAGTCGCCGGGACTCATGATGGCCTCGATCTCTTCGAGATTCTGACCAGCACGGGTCTTCTCATCCAAAAGCTTCAGTTTCCCAACGAAACGCATTCGAAAATCTTGCTTCAGTGCGGCATCCTCTATCCTTAGAAATTTCGAGAAAGCGAAACCATAAGCCCGAGGATGCAGCACTGTAAAGTGAGGCAGCACGGGAAAATGCAGCCAGGCACCGGGAGTACTCCTCCAGTCTGCCCCGAAGCCATTTCTCCATGCCAGCCTGAGTTTCAGCATGCTGCCTCGCAACTGCATTCTGCTTCCATGGGTTTGGGGTGCCTAGGAGGCCGGAGTTTTCGGCACGTGGGGGGTAGGAGGCCAGTACTCACCGGCTGAAGTGGCACGGGGAAATGCAGCAGCACGCAAACGAAGCAGCACGCACAAATGCAGGGCATTTTGCTTGAGTTTCCATTGCGGGACTAAATTTAGGCAGCTTTGCATTTCAACATTCTGCTTCAGCCGTGGTGTGTTGGCCTCCTTGCCACCAGGTGGCTGCGACTCACGACCACCCGCCGTCACGAAGCCCAAACCTGCCACCACCTGCCCGGGGAAGCAGCACGGGGGCCGAGGCAGCACGGGCAAAGGCAGCCGGGCTCGGTCCAGTGGCCCAGTACTAAAAGAAGAAGAACCATCCCCCCCCCCCCAAAAAAAAAAACCAAGAATTCTCAGCCCAGGAATCTCCAAATACCCCTTCCTGGCAGCCCCTGAAACCCAGAAGACCCGGCCTGCAAGAGGAGCCTTCCGGGACTCCATGGAGAAACTGTACAAACGGAGTCAGAGCCCAAACTTTGAATCCTAACAGGCTTGGCTTCGAGGCTTCGTAATGTAAGGCCCAAAAACACAGCACTGCCTATGAGGCTGAAAAGACTTCCTAGTTCGTGTGCACATCGTGCCTTGAACAAGTGGGCGTCAGAAGACAAGGAATGCAACCCTGCACTTCAAACAACAACAAGAAGCTCGACACATGTTCAGAAGATTTTTCTTCAGGCCCGGGATGCTTCTTGTTGGCAGTGAACGAGGTCTAAGGAAGCGCTCGGGAGTTCAGCTTCCGGGATCGATCACACAAAATCCAACAATGCTGGCAGCAGCATATTGATATCGCAAGGAGCTTCAAGCAGAGCTCCCTTCATGGCTCCGGCTTCACTGGTCCTGCGTAGAACCCAAAGAACGAAAGCACTCTTTCATTAGGGTTCAGGGTTTGGGGTTTAGGGTTGAGACTTTAGGGTTTAGGGTGTAAGGTTTAGGGTTTAGGGTTTAGGGTTTAGGGTTTAGGGTTTAGGGTTTAGGGTTTAGGGTGTAAGGTTTAGGGTTTAGGGTTTAGGGTTCAGGGTATAGGGTTTAGAGTTTAGGGCTTAGGGTTTTAGGGTTTAGGGTTGAGGGTTAAGGGTTAAGGGTGAAGGGTTAGGGTTTGGGGTTTACAGCTTCCTGGTGCTTCTTCGAGTTTCTGGTCCGGCTCCTGCTCCTGCTGGCCGAAATGCTCCTTCGGAGGTTTAGGAGGAAACGTAGGGACTCAGTGAGCAAAGCACTGCGAGCAGGCACAGCCTGCAACAGTTTGGGCAAGGACATGAACAGCTTCTTGCCCTTCACAGTCATGTTGGCAAACATCTCTTGCGAGGCATTGCTGAGCATCGAGAGCAGGTCGCCTCTAAACAAGAACCAGAACAGAACAGTGCCTACGAAACATCACAACAGTCCACACAAGCCTGAGTCCGTACCGGCCAAGTGCTCCTTTCCATCCTGCAAAGTCACGAAGTCCTCCTGGATCAGAATGCCAAGCAGGTTCTCCTGGTCGTTCCTCCAGTAGCAAAACGATTAAGCAACACAGGCGAACAAAGGCAAAGCCGGGAGGAAGCAAAAAAATAGCAGTCAAAAAACAAGCCAGTCAAGGGGCAGGGACGAGGGCATCGGGATCAAGTCAATCCAGGCCGGTTGGAAATTCGCTCGCTGGGCATCTACCTTCTCAACCTGCTTCTTGTGGCGCTTGTTGGGGGTGGGGTTCGGGGTGAGCTCCCAGCTTGGGCTCGTGTCCGTGCAGGCACTGCTGTGCTCAGATTGGCATGGGGCCTTTCTTGTCTTCTTGATGGACCTTGGCTTGGCTGCCTGGCCCGTCTTCTTTCTTTTGTTGGCACGAAACTCACCCGACCACAGATCCTCATCCTCATCAGAGCCCGAATCGTGCCCTGAGCGCGCTTTGCGCGGGGGAGTCGTCAGGCCACGGGAGTCCTCCTCCCCCGGCTCCATGTTGTCTTCCTCTTCATCCATCTCCTCCTCCTTCTTCACTCGCAATGGGGGGGTGTCGAAGAGCTTCCTGCGAAGCTGCTTTCTTTTCAGGGGGGTGGTGAGCTTCAGGTCCGGCCTTCGCTTCGCCTTCCTGGCTGAGGTCGGGGGCTCCTTTTTCACTTCACCCTTGCAAGGGCTGTGCTTGGCCATCTCCTTCATGTCTTCCTCTGCCTCCTGCAAGCCAAAGCCAGCGTCTTATGTTCCTAGTTCAGTGTTTAGGGTTTATGCAAAAGGGTTGAGGGTTTAGGGTTCAGGGTGTATAAGGGTCTAGGGTTTTTAGGGAAAAGTGTTAAGGGCTTAGGGTTTAGGGTTTAGGGATTAGGGCAAGTGAAAGCACGACACTGTGATGTACATTGCCCGTTAGATTTGTTGGGGTATCTCCAAGCTTTCTGAATCTCAGTGATAGTACATTCTGGAGCTACTAACCATGAGTTCCCTGAATCAAGGGCGTTAGCCTCAGGCTATTTAACCTAACCCCTAATCCCTAAATCCTGAACCAAAAAACCCCAAACCCCAAACCTGAAGCCTCAAGCCTCAACCCTCAACCCTCTACCCTCTACCCTCAACCCTGAACCCTCAACCCTCAGCCCTCAGCCCTAAACCCTAAATCACCCTAAAACCGTAAACCCGAAACCCTAAACTTGCCCAAAACCCGGAATCGGGTTTGAAGCTCGAAGTAGTCTCGGGGTTGAAGTGTGGGGTCTTGAGACCACAGCCGACTTTGCATGCACAGGGCCTACGAGGCAGAGCTTACACACATAGGAACTGGTTCGCAAAATCCTGAACTGACGTAGTATAACCTGCTACATAATTTAGGAGCACACAAGGGGCTTGGGCCTTGAGTCCTGACTGCTTCAGCTTTGCGACCAAAGGCTTTGTTGTTCATTGGGGCACAGAATAATTTCATTAGGAGAATACCAACTAGATGCTTGTTCTTTCAATTGAAGGCATGTGTTTATGCGACTGCTGGGCCAGGGTGAAGGATTGCCTGGTTGTGGGTTTCTGGAAGCCAAAGAGACGGGGGTTCAGAGAACAACGGTTAATCTGGGCACAAAACGCAGAGCAGTGCTTTAAGCCTTCCAGGTTCAGGGTCGACCCTATCAGGTTTCAAAAAGTGCGAAGGAGATAAGTTTCTCGCAAGTAAACCATAAACCCTAAACCCTAAACCGTAAACCCTCAACCCTAAACCCAAAAACCCCTAAACAGGCCTAAACTCTAAATCCTAACACCTTAACCCTAAACGTGGGGAAAATCCTGGTCATTGTCGTGTCTGTGTGTGTGTGTTGCACACACCTACGAGGGCTTCAGGGTTGAAACTTGCTACTCGACTTCGCAATGACAATCGTAAATGTCAGGGCTACATCGTTTAGGAGCCTTTGGGAAACAACACAAACCCGAAAACAGAAAGCTTTAGACTATAGGGCTTGGGGGCAACCAATAAACACAAAAGACATAACAGTGCTTCAAGCCTTTCAGGTTCGGGGTCGACCCTGTCAGGTTTCAAAAAGTGCAAGGGAGATGAGTTTGTGACACAGTAAGCCCTACACCCTAAACCCTAAACGTAAACCCTAAACCCGAACCCTAAACCCTAAACCCTAAACGGGCCTATACCCTAAACCCTCAACTTGGGGGCAAATCCTTACCTGGTCATTCTCGCGTCTGTGTGTGTTCCAAACACGTACGAGGGCTACAAGGTTCAAACTTGCTACTCGACAAACTTGCTACTCGAATTCACAATGACAATCATAAATGCAAGGGTTGCAATATTAGCGACTGTCATTGTGAATTCTGCTTACACCCCTGGTACCTGCTATGTCGCCTATCTTCACACCGGCAACACGGAGCAGCCCTGAAGTTCATAACCCGAACAGAAATGGCATCAACCAATCGACAGAAACACCCCAAACGGAACCCATTGCGCCCAAGCTAAACCCTAAACCCTAAACCCTAAACCCTAAACCCTAAACCCTAAACCCTAAACCCTAAACCCTAAACCCTAAACCCTAAACCCTGAGGTAGAGCACACCTTCTACATCCCTGGACTCCCATGCTGGTTTGTCCTAGCAAGGGAATGACACACAGCAGAGCCAAACTAAAGCATAGAAATGCGAACTATTTTTCTACCTGATCCTGGGTTCATAGATCTGGCCGGAAACGGGGCGAAACCGGGCGAAACGGGGCCTTCAGGGCCCGCGTCCTGCTCTCTTGGCACTCTTTCGCTCAGCAGCCTCGGAATCGTCTTCGTTGGTCGTTGCAATGAGGCATGCCACACCAGATCCTGCTGATGTTATCCTTCGTCGGCTTTGGGCCGAGCTGGACAAACGGGAGGCCGATGTGAGTCGAAGGGAGGCAGCAGTTGCCACACGGGAGGAGGCTGTGTCACTTCGTGAACAAGAGTATGTGAGGTCTGCACAGGGTGTAGAGGGGTCTCCTATTCCCAAAGCCTTGTGCAGCTGCAATCGGAATCGCTACTGTGGTCGACGTTCAGCTTGCTTTTCCCCTAACGGAGAAGATCTGCACCACCACTCGTGCAACCTTTGTCAATCCAAACGTGCCTGTTGAGATGAAGCCATGAAAAGGGGTGGGGACAGGAGGCTACACGAAAAAGCTGAAACCCTGAGCTGAAACACCGCGAGTTGGGGCAGCTGGACAAATGGTGCAGCACCGAACCCTGTAGTAATGACATCCTGGCTCAGTGTGACTATTCGTCCTTGCGAAACTTCTCCAGGCTTGTCTCGTACTTCTTGCAGATTTCCCGGAAGCTGGTGCTCTGTTTCCTACTGCAGAGATCTAACCCATGGCCGTACTCATGACGAGAAGAAGCATGAAGATTTTTGAAGTGATCACAAGCAAGCCCCGCAAGAGTCCTTCGATGCCTCTCGCACATGCTCTTGAAGAGCTGAGTGATGTCATCCATGCTCTTGCAAGTTGCGATGTTGACATCGGCCGGCTTCTTACCCAGAACTGAAGTGCAAGCAACGACACCAACATTGTGGGCGTCAACTCTCGGGATCTCTTTAACAATGCGAATGCAGACATGGTGCGAGTAACCATGACAGAGGACAAACGACTTCGCCAGACTTTGCCGGCAGCCTTGACCTCGAAACAGAAACCAGCAAATGTGAATGCACCAACCATATCACAGACGAAAGGCTTGGCAGCAAAGACACCCAAAAAGTGCTACAGCTAGCTACCCTTAGGGAGGGAGGCCTTCTCCAGAGCTGCGTTTTCAGTGAGCTTGTCCTTCTGCTTCTTCGCTCGTTGGACGGTTTCCAGCAGCAGAGCTTCCTTATATTGAAGGAACACAGGTCTCAGGACTGACTGCTAAGAAGCTCTTGCATGGAAGCATACATTCATGCACAATTCTTGCCCCACTTCACAAGCAGTTTAGACGAGAATCCTTCTCCCCTCCCAGCTCAAGCAGGTCGGAGGGCAAAACGAAACTGAGACAACCCGAAAGACTGAGGGCTAGCTGACGGGCACTCAAGTCCTCAACACGAACCTGCTTGGCCCCTCGAAGGCACTCCTTGGCCGAGATGGGTATCACAGCCAGCTTGTCGATCTCACAGACACTCTCTTCCTCCTCCTCCTCCTCTGCACAGTCGGAGGAGTCACCTGGGAGAGATTGGAGCAAAGACCAAACAGAGACCTACACCTCAAGCTCAAAGCCTCATCTGTTAGTTGAGGCTCGTTTCTTCTTCTTGTCCTTCTTGCCCTTGTTTTTGCGCCCCGTCTTGCTCTTGCCATCGGATGCCTCACCTTCACAAATCTAAGGACAACCCGAGAAGGCAAGACTTAACCGGAGCCCTAGGGGTGCAACAGCAAAACAATTAAAGCCCATGGGCCTCCAAAGGCTTGCTGTAAGCGATCGGTTGCCGATCTCATCAGAAAGCTTGCGGCTGACACCTTTTCTGGCTCGTCCGTCTCGGCACTCAAAGACTTCGAAGTGTTGGTCCTCTGGAACATAGCTTGTGAAAACATGGGCAGACAAACTGCATGCCCAGCTGGCTTTGCCCTGTTCACACCGAAATGCTTTGGGCATACCACACGTGCTTTTGTAAAGGAATGAAGAAACTAAAGCCAAACAGAAACCTCGAATGCTAAAAAAAGTGTGCTCAATTCAGGCAGGTGTATATCTGTTGAACTCCCCTTACTTTCTGACACGAGGAATTTGAACAAACATACAATCACTCACATGGTTCCCATTTGTTTGCTAAACCAAAGCGACGAGGGCCTGTGGGGAAACGGTAGTCTCATGCTAGGAACCTCAAGGTACTAAAGCAAAACCCTAAACCCTAAAGCCCTGGACCCCTAAACTCTACACCTGACCCTGACTTTTGGCCCACAAGACTGAACACCCAAAAGCCCTGCAAGCTCCAGCTTAAAAACCCTGCAGCCAAATAGAGCTTAGGGTTTAGGGTTTAGGGTTACTAGACGAGGCAAAGCCCTCGAACCCGCGCAATTCAGAGCGACTTAGAAGAACTCCAGGGTCCTCCTCGGCATTCGGGAGGCCATGCTGCCAAGGAACGAGACCCACACAGAGCAAGCAAATCTCCGGTTCGGGTCACGAGTACGATTCGTGTGCGACTGGCGGAGACATTACTACAACAACCGGAAAACTGCCAGAATGGGAACTGAAGCATCCTGCAAGAGCAATTTTACAAACACAAGCAAAGCACGAATGCAAGAGCCCGGCAGGAATTGTAAATTATGGAGAAAGTGCCTGTTATTTGAAAGCAGGCGTGAAAGCCGATAACTGTGCTGTCTGCAATCAACCATTCATGCTGCCTTGTGACAAACAAAGGCGGAACATGACTCCAGTCCCTTCCAGCCCCTTTCAAGAACCAGGGAAGATCCAGCCAGTGTGCACCCTGCAGTCTGCACAGGACTGCAGCCAAGCACCCGATGCTTGTCGCATACAAATAGGAGGCCATCAAGAAGAAACATCTCCGAGCTCGAGAAATGTCCCAGCTCACTGGAAATAGCATATCGGCCAGCACTTGCTGGCTCAGAACACAATGATGAGCTACCTTTGATCTACATGAACAGACTGAGACGAACATCGTACAAGGGCTCCAGGGGGCATTGTGACAAGAAGTGGGCGATTCACTCCAGCATTTAGTGTAAACCCCCCTAAGCCCTAAACCCTAAACCCTGAACCCTAAACCCTAAACCCTAAACCTTAAACCCTAAACCCTAAACCCTAACCCTAAACCCTAAACCCTAAACCCTAAACCCTAAACCCTAAACCCTAAACCCTAAACCCTAAACCCTAAACCCTAAACCCTAAACCCTAAACCCTAAACCCTAAACCTGCCCAAATGCGATAGTTCCAAGTCAGAAAGCTAAAAACCAGAAAGCGCCCAATGTTACAGACCAGTCCTGGCTGCTATCAAATTCTGGCTGAGACACAGAGGCAACCGTAGTTTAATTGCCCTTTAACCTCAGCTTCACAAAGCCTGAGCAAAAAAAAACATTCCCTAATCGACACAACAAGACCTAAGACTCAACCAAAGAAACCTGCCAGAACAGAAAATAATGTATGAACCAAGGCCCTTGACTTATGAAGAAAACATGTGTTGCATCTAAATCTGGGAAGAGCAGCATCTTAATCTTGCGAAGCCACGACAAGGCACGAGGTCCGGGTGACGGAACATAGATATAGGCCATCGATCGCAGAGTGAAGATGATCAGCATTCTTGCCTGGGCAAAGAAATCCCGGACTTGCTGCTGGTGTGTGCGAGCGAGGATTGGCAATATTTCAGCTCTCAATGCAGGTACATTGCCAGCTGTAAGCGAAGAGAAAACCTCCCTTGTGCTGGTGTGTGTGTGTGTGTGTGCGCAATTTAAAAAATTGAAGCAAAATGCAGTGCCTGATCTCCGAAATCCAAACTGCTGTCCCCGGCAAACGAAAACTGGAGGGAATGCAGCTAGCAGCTTTTTGACATGCCAATCCCTAGACAATCTGGCTAGCAAAGGCATTGTTCCAGATAGATAGACAAGCGGCGGAGCCATCGTGGCCGGGACTGCCAACATGGAACCAGCCTGAGTTCAAAAACGGCAAGGGCAGACAGGACAAGCCTTAGAAACGTCTTGGGAGTACCTTCAGCCTGCAAGCTCTGACATTGGGCGTTTCAGGAGCCCATGGCGAAATTTGTATTTACTTGCCTCTATTACAGGTTCGGCTTCACTGTATAGAACTCTAGCAGTAGCAGCCCACACATTAACTGGATGTTGTTTGACACATGTTGGGGAGGGTTTGTGTCTATGCCCAAACTGCTTGTCCTGTTGCCTGCATTATTACCTGCGAAGTCTCTTCCCGGGCAACCCGCAAAATCAACCACAATATAGACCCATCTCACCAACAGCAAAACCCACACCCGAACTCCGAGTCGTCAGTAGTCAACAGACTTCACATACCTGTATACTGGCCCAAACTCAAACCACCCAAACCCGCCTGGGCACTGCAGAGCAGGAGGCAACGATGATTCACTTGCCTTTGCAAAGAGTGCTATCATCTCTCTAGTCTACTACGCAAGATAAGCTCCATACAAGAACCCAGCAAAAGTATGGATGGAGTCCAGACCCCAGGGTAAGCTGAGTTGTACTTTTTTCGGTGTTTAGCGAAGTAGATACAGGGGCTTAGGCCTAACTATCCCAAACTCCAAGCCCTCACCCGGGCTCAACTGCAAACCTTAAATTAAAACCGACCAAACCGTTACAATAAAAGCCTAGGCCAAATCCTTCTTTACTGCACTCTAAACCCTACACCCCAAACCTTGAACCCCTAGCACAAGACATTCAACTTGATGTGGGACTTTGCACTTCTGTAGTGCTCTCAAAAACAAATCAAGTCGAGTCTCCTTGCTCTGTCGGGAGCAAGAAAGTCGGGCCAGGGCCCATAACCACAAGATTCGTCTCATCAGACTGAGATACGCAAATGAGACATGTGCTGACTCAATAAAGATTGGATCAGGCTGGGAGACCAAAACAAGAAAAAAACACTGCAGCACAGTGGCTTGGCTGCACTGGCACGTCTGCCACCCGCCAGCTCCAGGAAGTCCATGAAGCAATATGGAGTAGAGTTTATCAGATAACCAAAGGCTTGTGCTGCCCCACGAGGCCAGGGGCAAGCCACAAAGAAAACATGGCGACATAAGGAAGCAAAGAGCTGAGTACGAAGGTGTGCCCACACATTACTTGGCATGCCAATGAGTCCCCTTCAAACTGCCTCAACGGATACATGGTTTGCCTTCGAGAACTGTATAAGGCAGCAAGCACACAGCCTCTTAAGAGAATGCAAGACCAGACCATGTTACTCCCAGCAAGCCGAAACCAGACAAATGAAGCAGCACGCTAATCTGAGGGGGGATGGTTGTTGAGGGAGCATGGCTATGGGCACCTATGACCAAACCCTAAACCCTAAACCCCAATCCCTAAACACCAACCCCTAAACCCCTAAACCCCAAGCCCCAAACCCTAAATCCTAAACCCTAAACTCTAAACCCTAAACCGAAACCCTAAACCCTAAACCCTAAACCCTCCTCCTCACTAAGCCTCGCCATTTCCTGTCAGGGCCGTGCGCGATTTGGCCGCCATCCTGGGAGCGGCTCAGCATTAGGGTTTAGGGTTTAGGGTTTAGGGTTTAGGGTTCAGGGTTCAGGGTTCAGGGTTTAGGACGTGAGAGAAAGAGAGAGTGGGATTCGAGGGTTTAGGGAGGTTATTGGGTTTTGGGCTACGGTGAATGAGGGTCTAGGCGGCTGCCTTCCTGTTCCATAAACTATTCTTTTGGAGACAGCATGTTTGAAATTTTTTAGTGCAGGGTAAACGCTTGTGACAGATTTTCTTGGTCCACATCCTTGTGCAGTATGTTGTACAAAGAGGCGAAAACGCTGTAAATGGCAGAGTTTTGGGCATGGACGCAATATGAATGACGTTCTTATCCCCCCCCCCCCAGCCAGCAAACCGAAGGAAAACCCCGAAGGAAAACCCCGAAGGAAACGAAGGAAACCGTCTAAAAACAAAGAAACGACCATGAAGTTCGCAGCGCGTTGGCGGAATAATCACATGAAAACCTAAACCCTAAACCCCCCCCCCCTACACCCTAAACCTTAGAACCGGCGCCTGGACGTGTGCCTTGCGGATGAGGTTTGTTTGATCTCTTCTGAACCCAGGGTTTAGGGTTTAGGGTGGAGGGTTTAGGGTTAGGGTTTAGGCTAAGCCCTCAGCTCTCAACCCTCAACCCTAAACCCAAGTGTTCCTTTTGCACTTCCGGGTTAGAGGGGTTTATGAGGTCTATAGGATCTGTTGGCTTCGGCGTATTCAAGGATTTAGCTCTCGACACGCCTGAACCCTAAACCCTAAGCCCGAAACCCGAAACCCTAAACCCAGGCCCTAAACCCGAAACCCGAAACCCGAAACCCTAAACCCCAAAACCCAAACCCCAAAACCCTACACACCGAGGACATCATTCGCAAGGGACAATGTCCGGCGCTCGGGCCTGCCTTGGGGAAGGATGTCTTCTTCTCACCCCTGAGTTTCTCAAAACATAGCCCGCAGACCATATCAAGTGACCGAGAAGGTACTAAAACTATCAGGGCAGAGAGGGTTTCGGGTTTGGGGTTTAGGGTTTAGGGTTTATGGTTTCGGGTTTAGGGTTTAGGGTTTAGGGTGGCGCACCCAAGGCCCCGAAATTGTGGTCGAGTACTCTTGCGGCCGCAGCTGCCAGGCCGAGGCGCGGTTAGGGTTTAGGGTTTGGGGTTTAGGGTTTAGGGTTTGGGGTTTAGGGTTTCGGGTTTAGGGTTTAGGGTTTAGAGACCTACCCCCGAGAGCCCTCAAGACCCCTTTCTGTCAAGAGCAGACATCCCCTTTCTGTCAAGAGCAGACATCTTAGGACCTTAGGACTTTTTTCATGAACGAATTCGCAGAGAACACTCCTCAATGTCCAAATTCCTCAGCCCCAGGCCCTATAGAACTTGAGCCCGAAGCGCAATCGGAGGAATCTTCTGCAATGAAGGGCCGGGCTAGCAGGCTTTGGGATTTTAGGGTATTCATGGGTTTAGGGTTTAGGGTATTCATGGGTTTAGGGTTTAGGGTTTAGGGTTTAGGGTTTAGGGTTAGGGTTTAGGGTTTAGGGTTTAGGGTTTAGGGTTTAGGGTTTAGGGTTTAGGGTCTAGGGTCTAGGGTTTAGGGTTTAGGGTTTAGGGTTTAGGGTTTAGGGTTTAGGGTTTAGGGTTTAGGGTTTAGGGTTTAGGGTTTAGGGTTTAGGGTTTGGGGATTCTTAGATTGGGTGGGCTTGGGCTCTTGTTCGGGCCCAACGGGCTTATAAGGATTCTGCTTGTGGCGGACTTACAGAGCTTTTGGAGTTTGTGGATTCCGGGGGGGGGGGGGGGGGTTGTGCACTGGGGGTGCCATCCATGATGGGCCTCCTACAGCTCCAAGGTTGAAAAAGGAACGCCGATGATTTTTTGTCTGGGTGTCCGGCTTTGTTTACCTTCCTTTCTAAGTTTCATTACGAAACAGGCCCTAGCTGCACTGATTCGGTTTAGTCAGTTGTTTGGCTTACCCGCATGAGTCCGCAGCCCCCCTGGCCAGGGAGCCACAAAGCCTGGAAAGCTTAGACCCTCAAGCCTCAAGGCGTAATCCTCGACCCCTACCCGCCCTACCCCCAGACCCCAACCCAGTTTCTAGAGGACCCGCGAAACCCCAAAATTGCTTGGGGGGGGGGGGGGGGGGGGGGGGAGGGGGGAGCCCTGGACACTAAAGCGAGTCCAACCCTAAACCCTAAACCCTAAACCCTAGACCCTAGACCCTAAACCCTAACCCCTAAACCCTAAACCCTAACCCTACTTAAACGGGTTAAGGGTCTGAAAGGATAGGGATGCCCCAGCATGTTATGCTGTGAGCTCCTGAAACGGCTTCATGCAAGCTGCCGCAGCACATCGCAGCATGAGCTTCTCTTGTCAGGTTGCAGGCCCTCAGGGTTCATGTACCTAAATAGGGTTTGGGGTTTGGGGTTTGGGGTTTAGGGTTTAGGGTTTAGGGTTTAGGGTGGGTATACTTGGGCCTTAAGGGTACCTTCATCATAAGGTACATGGACCCTTATAATTAGGGAGGTAGCAGCTAGACCTCTGACATCCGCCCTCGTACGCGATGCTCCGCGTCCTCCGGATCTCGGGGGAGGAGGTGGCGGCAGTACCACCAGAGGAGCTGAGCAACGTGAAGGCCCTGAAGCAGCGCTTGAACCACCTGCACGGCATGCCCCCGCGTTTCAGGCAGAGGCTGCTTCTGAACGGCACCGACACGATCTTGGATGAAATGGCCGAGCTCCACACCTCCATGGTCCTCCAGCTCTTGCTGCTTCCCTTCAACAGCCCTTCACCCTTTGAAGTGCATCAGCTGGCAGAGCACGCCAGACGTGGCACCCCTGCTCAGGCGGGCCAAATAATAGGTTCTCCTTATAGATAAGGACCCCAATACGGTACCCCCCTTTTTCGGAAGGCCCCCAACGGGAAACTTCGAATCGCGTCTGATGGCGAGTGTAACCAGGTGGAGGCCTTGCTGCTGCAGCAACAGGACGGAGGAGGGGATTTGAGTCTGAGCTTCTTGGGCCCAATCCCCCACCGCTTCTATTGAGTTGTACGACCCATAGCCCCCCCCCCCCTCCTAACCCTGAACCCTGCACCTAAAAACCCCCCTCCCCCCCCCCCAAAAAAAAGGTAAACAACAAAAACAAAATAACAAACAAATAAGTACATAAATAAATAAATAAATATATATATATAAATATATTCATTTATAGATATGAATAGGTGAATAACAAAAGAAAAAATGAAATATGAACAGAAGAAAAACAAGCTAAAGGTAGTACAAAAAAGCAGCGGGCCAGGACCCGAACTTGGTGAACGCCCGTGGCCAAACACCGCTTGTACCTTGGGGACGAAAATGAACCCGCAAAAGCTTAAGTGGCTTTCGTAGCTTTTGTTAGCACAGTAGACGGTCTAGGGTTTAGGGTTTAGGGTTTAGGGTCTATGAGTATACGATCCCTACTATAGGGCTCGCGCATGAGGTCAGTGCATGTCGCTTCGGCCGCCTTGAAAACGCCCGCTTGCTGCTGGAAGCGGGCGCAGACGTCGACAAGGCCAACAACAGCGGCGCACGTGCTCTGACGCAGGCATCAAGCCATGGCCACTTGGATGTCGTACGCTTGCTGCTGGAGTTTGGTGCAAACAAAGACCTGGCCGGTGCCGGTGGCCGTGGCAACACGGCGCTGATTCGAGCCTCGGACAAGGGCCGTGTGGAGATTGTAAGGGTGTTGCTGGAGGCTGGTGCAAGCAGCGACTTGACCAACAACATTGGTATCTTGGTAGCCCAGTGGTGTTTGTTTATTGTTTTTTTTTTTTTTGGGGGGGGGGGGGAAGTAGGGGGGGGGTTCCCTATAAAACATAGCCCTAAACCCCCTAAAAGGGGGGGGGGGGGGGGTGCCCTCTTATGATGATCTGGTTGCCGGGCTACCAAGGCATGTCGGCTTTGATGGTCGCATCCGGTCGTGGTCATGTTGAAGCTGCACAGCTGCTTTTGGAGGCCGGCGCAGACAAGGAACAGGCATCTAGAGGCACCTTTACACCTTTGATGCTTGGTAGGGTTTAGGGTTTAGGGTTTAGGGTTTAGGGTTTAGGGTTTAGGGTTTAGGGTTTAGGGTTTAGGGTTTAGGGTTTAGGGTTTAGGGTTTAGGGTTTAAAGGTTAGGGTTTAGGGTTTAGGGTTTAGGGTTTAGGGTTTAGCCCCTTTTTTGGGCTATGGGTTATGGGCTCCCTTATAAAATAGCCAACCCCCAAAACTACCAAGGATAAGTGCTTCCTCCTCTGGGCAAGTGGGTACAGCCCGGCTCTTGCTGGAATCGGGTGCTGACAAAGACTGGGCCAACGGCTTTGGTGTGACGGCTCTCATGTACGCATCGAAGCGTGGTCATGTGGGAGTGGCTCGCCTGCTGCTGGAAGCGGGCGCTGACAAGGACCTGGCCAACCATGATGGCAAGACGGCTCCTTAGTAGCTGAATGGCTACACTTTACACGTTTTTTGGGATGTTACACTCCCCTATAGAACTGAAAGTGTGCGCCTTTATGGGGCCTCCTAAACCCTAAACCCTAAACCCTAAACCCTAAACCCTAAACCCTAAACCCTAAACCCTAAACCTATGAACTGGGCAACTCAGGCTCTGATGGTGGCATCCGAAGAAGGCCATGACGAGATCGTCGCATTGCTGGAAGATCGGAAGCGGCCGAGGCGGCAGTGAGAGCGTGCCAAGGAGAAAAGGGTTTAGGGTTTAGGGTTTAGGGTTTAGGGTTTAGGGTTTAGGGTCAAGGAGCCCGAGTCTTGAACCTTATGCTCTAGCGACTAGGGTGTTTAGGGTTTAGGGTGCATAGGGTTTATAGGTTTTTGGTAGGGTGTATAGGCTTTTGGGTGTAGAGGGTTGAGGGTGTAGGGTTTAGGGTTTAGGGTTTAGGGTTTCGGGTTTAGGGTTTAGGGTTTAGGGTTTAGGGTATGGGGCTGAGGGTGTATGGGGTTGAGGTAGGGGGTTGAACGCATGGAACCAGTCAGACGAAAAGGGCTGCATTCGGGCAGAATGCAAGAGCCCCAGGGTTTAGGGTTCAGGGTTTAGGGTTTAGGGTTTAGGGTTAGGGTTTAGGGTTCAGGGTTTAGGGTTTAGGGTTTGGGGTTTAGGGTTTGGGGTTTAGGGTTTAGGGGTTTAGGAGAGTAGTTGCCAAGTCCGCCTGAAACCCCCCACGAATGTTTATTGATTGTTCATCTTGAGTAGGCCCTTATCCTAAACACCCTAAACTCCTAGAAACCCTAGACCCTAAACCCCGAACCCTAAACCCAAAACCCCGAACCCTAAACCCTAAACCCTAAACCCTAAACCCTAAACCCTAAACCCTAAACCCTAAACCCTAAACCCTAAACCCTAAACCCTAAACCCTAAACTATACCCTGCAAGCCCGCATCCATGCCCGCACGATGATTGCGTCCATCAGACGTGTCCTATGCTCAGCTCGCAAGTTTCAGGCCCCAGACCCCTTTTTTTGATTGTAAGCCCTACACCCTAAGGCTCAGGGTCTAGGGTTTTAGGTTTTAGGGTTTAGGGTTTAGGGTTTAGGGTTTAGGGTTTAGGGTTTAGGGTTTAGGGTTTCCCTAAGACTCATTAGGAGTGTCCCACGCTGAGCTGGAGGTACTTAGCAGCCTTAAGCCCTAATCTAAGCCCGGAACCTTCTGTCAAGCACCTGGAAACCTGCGAAGAATGATATGCCACTTCGTACTATTTCTGGTCACTACGTGCAAAAGAGCTCAGCCAGATTTGAAGGCACGTTGTTACCGCTACTGACACCACTTACATCCACTTGGTACACGCCGGCCACGTTTTTTCTGTGGTTCTTCGGTACAATGCGTCGTGCGTTTCTGTTGCGTTGGAGCGTTGTTTGTTGGCAGGTCACCGTAGCGCCCTTCTTGGCAGAGAAGCGTGAGCCCCGCGTGGCAGCAAGGCATGGGTCGGTTTGTTGAAGGATTTTTCGGGGGAGCGGATGTAGAGGGGAATTTAGGGGATGTAGGAGTGAGGGTTGACGGGAATTTGCGGGAGTTTCAGGGGTCTATCGAGTCTGGAGTTTAGCAGGTTTAGGGGGTATAAGGGGGGTTAGGGGGGGTCTCGGGGGTCTAGGGTCTATAGGGGATTCAAGGTTTTTGGGGATTCAGGGTTTAGGGTTCAGGGTCGTGAGAGTCTCGGGGATGGCAGAGCACTTCCCTACTATGTACAAGCCTTGCCCTCAGAACCCAGAATCACCAAAAGGAATCGTTGTATTCAGCAAAGGCTCGATGATCTATACTGGGATCCCTCAAAACAAGGAAGGACGGTAGTTTAGGGGAAGCCCCATGTGGGGGATGGTTCCTTTCTAAGGCCCTAAACCCTAAACCCTAAACCCCAGACCCTAGACCCTAGACCCTAAACCCCAGAACCTAGACCCTAGACCCTAAACCCTAAACCCTAAACCCTAAACCCAAAGCCCTAAGCCCTAAGCCCTAAGCCCTAAGCCCTAAGCCCCAAGCCATGGCAAGGGCCCACAGAAGCCTCCGACGAGCTTTCCTCATTGGATTTGGATGCTTTCGTCTTTCTTAGGTCGTTACATGGTCCCTTAGTATGGGCCCTCAAAAAGGGGACACCCCTTATATATATATATATATATATATTTATTTATATTTATATTTATATTTATTTACTTATTTATTTTATTTACTTATTTATATTTATATGTATATATTTATATGTATGTATATATATATATATTCCTGGCATACCCTATACAACGCAAGGGGCCATACTTCAGAACCCTGTCAAGGAGGTGAGGGACCCCTAACCTTCCCAAAGCAATTGAATCCGTAAACCCGAAACCCCCGAAACACAATAAACCCTTTAAAGGCCTGAACCCCCTGGCCCAACCAAACCCCCGCAAATCTCCTAAGCCCTGAGCCTTCTGAATCCCCTAAACACCGAGTCTCCTAACACCTCCTTAAGATTTCGTGAATCCCCGTTGCATCCCCAAACCCCCCAAACCCTAAACTTTCCAAGTTGATTATAAATCCCCCTGACTGCCTGATCCCTGCGCCCTTTTGCCTTCAGCCCTCAAACCCTAAGCCCCCCTTAAAGCCCCTTAAACCTCCCCAAATCCCACCCTAAACGCCAAACCCCAGACCACCCCCCCCACCCACCCTTCCCCTAAACCCTAAACCCCAAACCCCCAAACCCCAAACCCCCAAACCCCAAACCCCAAACCCTAAACCCTAAACCCGAAGCCCCCCCCGTAGATCCCCTAAACCCTAAACCCTAAACCCTAAACCCCAAACCCTAAACCCGAAGCCCCCCCTAAATCTCCTAAGACCTCAGCAGAGAGGGCTCTCCGAGTCGCATGCCGCGACGATGCCGTCCCTTTCGGTGAGAGCGGCTCCTTCACCATCAAGGCGCGCCACGCTTGGGGTTTAGGGTTTAGGGTTTAGGGTTTAGGGTTTAGGGTTTAGGGTTTAGGGTTTAGGGTGTAGGGTTCAGGGTTTCGGGTTTCGGGTTTCGGGTTTCGGGTTTCGGGTTTCGGGTTTCGGGTTTCGGGTTTAGGGCCTATAGGGCCTGGGGTTTAGGGTTTAGGGCTTGTTTGGGGGTGCTTTTGCAAGGGCTTTTGGGGTGGTTTTTGGTTTATAGGGGCCCCAAACCCCTTCCCAAAATTAAACCCGAAGCCCTGGGTCTGGCAATCAGACTGATCCCGGATCTGTGAAGCCTAAGCCGGGTTTAGGGTTTAGGGTTCAGCATCTCAGGTCCAAGCATTCACTAGTCAAGCAATTACTCCAGGAAAATACCCACCCGCCCAAAGAATCCCACAGCATCAAGAAAATATTTCACTTATAGAACGACCTTGCCCAGCAAAAAAATGACCTTGCCCAGTAAAAGAACGACCTTGCCCAGTAAAAAAATGACCTTGCCCAGTAACTCCTTAACATTTAAATTTTATCTGGAAGAGAGGTTTAGGGTTTAGAACTTAAGCGAGGACTCCATGGACATGATTTCAAGGAGATCAGAGCCGGCAGAGAGTTGCCTCTGTCAAGTCTTCAAGTCTTCGGTGTGGCGCTTTGTAGATCCTACTTGGGGACGGGGGGGGGGGGGGGGGGGCTCAGAAGTAGTGAGTGATGATGACCATGAAGCCCCGAGTAAACCCCAAAAGCCCGGGCTGTAAGGGCTGGGGAGAAGGGCCTCTAAGGCTGCAGGATTCTAGGGTTTAGGGTTTAGGGTTATGGCTTCTGGGGCGTCTTCAGGTATCTTGGGGTCTTCTAGGTCTGGTTGACAGTCAAAGGGCTCTGACAAGCCCAGAAGCTTCCGAGGTTTAGGGTTTAGGGTTTAGGGTTTAGGGTTTAGGGTTTAGGGTTAGGGTTTAGGGTTTAGGGTTTAGGGTGTAGGGTTTAGGGTTTAGGGTTAGGGTTAGGGTTTAGGGCTTAGGGTTTCGGGATTCAATCCCCACCAACGACTGTAAACCTGATATGCCCTACCTTACAAATCCGCGTCGAGCCCAGCCCTCGGAGTCCGAGAGCATGAACACCAGCCCTCAATTTCCAAAAGCCTCCAAGCCCTCACACCCTTAAATGAAACCTAAAGTTTAGGGTTTAGGGTTTAGTGTTTAGGGCTACACTAGGCCCTAAACCCTCCTAGACCCTGAACCAGTACCCTAAACCCGACAATCCCCGGCACCCTGGTGAGCCCTGAACCCAAACACCTTAAAACCCTCATGAAGCCCCCACATCCCAAGGCAAAAGCCCTACACAAGCAGGGTTTAGGGGTTTAGGGTTTTCGGGTTCAGGGTTTAGGGTTTAGGGTTTAGGGTTTAGGGGTTTAGGGGTTTAGGGTTTAGGGCTTAGGGTTTGGGGGGGACTGCCGCTGTGAAGGTTCCTGGCGGACCATGCGGGCATCCCCAGAGGGGCCTTCGGGGCTTGTTTAGAGCTTAGGGTTTAGGGTTTAGAGGGTTTAGGGTTTTTTTAGGGTTTGGGGTTTAGAGGGTTTAGGTTTGGGGTTTAGGGTTTAGGGTTTAGGGTTTAGAAGGTTTGGGGTTTAGAGGAATTAGGGTTTAGAGGGTTTAGGGGGTTTATGGTTTAGGGTTTAGGGGGTTTCGGGCTTAGGGCTTCACAAGGGTTTGGGGTTCAGGCTTCAGTAGGGTGTCGGGGGTTTAGGGTTGTAGACACAACCGTAGGGTTAGGTATCAACGGCTTCGAAGGGTTCGGTTTTGGTTTGGGATTGTCCAGGGTTTCAGTTTTGGGCTTAGCATTTAGAAACCATGCATTTGGTTGTGTACGGGCTGTGTCGGGTTTAGGTTTCGGGGTATCTCTCTCTCTGTCTCTCTCTGTCTCTCGCTCTCTCAACAAAACTCATGCGAATGCACGAATTGTTGATCTTGACTAGGTTCGCAGGATGATGGACAGAATCCCAGCTGTGCAGATGAAGGGCAGCTTGTTGCAGCAGACGACACCACGAGCGGCAGCGGGCTCAAACAGCTCACAGACAGTGGCGCACGCGCCTGTTCCATTCGGAGAGACCGGAACTGGAGATGCAAAGCACTGCCTCCAGGGTTTTGGGTTTAGGGTTTAGGGTTTAGGGTTTAGGGTAAAGAGGACCCACGATATGTCTGATGACAGGTGCCTCGAGGCCATAGTATCATCCAGGAGCCGGGGCCACATGCCCAATTCGGCAGAGAAGGTGGGTTGCAGCCTTCCCTCCTCGGTGGCCCACACTAAGCCTTGCCGTTTTAGGGTTTTGGGTGCAGTGTCTCTCGTGGCCCTCCACCCTGAACCAAACCCCCCCCCCACCCCTCACGTAAATACCCCACCGGATGCTCGGACGCGCATTTTTTTCTTTTTTTGAAGGGTTTGGGTTCCGCTTCTAAACCCATAAAGAGGGCCTTGTGTTCTTAGGTTGTTCCGCGGCAACCCAACCCCAGCCCTAAACCCTAAACCCTACACCCTAAACCCTAAACCCTAAACCCTTTATAGGATTTAGGGTCGAAAGCCTGCCCAGGTCAGCAGACTGGCTGCCAGTGCACCACCGACTCAACAGCCAGCAGCTTGCTCTGCAAGGTACCCCCGGGCCGGTGCCCTTATTGTTTCGGGTTTAGGGTTTAGGGTTTAGGGTTTAGGGTTTAGGGTTTAGGGTTTAGGGTTTTAGGGTTTAGGGTTTAGGGTTTAGGGGGCTCCCTTGTAAAGTAGCCAACCCCAAACTGGGTCGCCTTGTTGTAGCTGAACTACCAAGTCCTCAAGGTAGGCCTTCGGGCGTCTCAAAGGATGTAGGGCTTCATGAAAGGGTTCTTTCTGCCCCCCCCCCCAAGACCCTCAAGCACTTGCAACCCATGCCCCCGGCCCTGCCTTAAAGCCTAGGAACAACCTACAGGATGCATGGTATGCATGCTTTCGGGCTTTATGGGATTTGGGGTTGTATTGGTTTGGGTGGTTAAACTCCAGCCGAAAGCCGCTCACAAACACGGTAAGGCCCCGGTATCCGCACAGCACTGCGATGCGGTGCCGTGGCCATGGACCTGACGACGGCCTGTGAGGACGGCGCCGATGGCAGTCCCTGATCTTCCTCTACCCCGGGGAGTAGGGTTTAGGGTTTGGGATTTGGGGTTTAGGGTTTCGGGGAATTGGGTTTGGGGTTTGGGAATTGGGGTTTAGGGTTTCCCTAAACGGGGGGTTTCCGAAATTAGGGGTCTGCCTTATCCGGGTCCTTATGAAAAGGGAATCCTACGACTTGGGGGTTTATGTTAGGGGTCCCTTGTTTGCAAAAACTCTATGCTGGATCCCACGATGATCTAAGGAACATGCTCAGTGGAGAGAGAGTGGAAGATACCCTTTCTCCTAGGTAGTATAAGGGGGACCCTTAAAGGGGAACCCTTCTCAGCCCTCTTCTGGCTCTCTTTAAACAGGGACCTCATTCAGAGGGTCTATATCCCCAAGGATCCCAGTAAATCCTATCCCCTACTTTCATCATCTGTCCAGGCAGAGCAGTCCCTATATGCGGAGCAAGTAGGGTTCAAGGCTCTGGGGTTCGGTTCCATATGGTCACTTGTCTAAACTTGGAGGCCCAGTGGTACCCTTTACCCCTTTTGAAGTAACCAGCCAAAAAAAGGGTGCCCTTATAAGAATATGGTTACTGGGCTACCAAGGAAATAATGGTCCCTTTTTGGGGTACCCTAAACACTAGGGGGCCGCCCTGTTATAGTAATCCCAAAAAAGGGCGCCTGATGCCCATAGAGCGCCCCGCAAACAGCCCGTCAAGGTGTTGTTGACCATTGCCGTCTTCGGGTAGTTACATGGTCCCTTAGTATGGGCCCTTGAAAGGAGGCACATACCCCATATGGGCCCATATTTCAGAACCCTTTTAAGGGAGGTAGGGGACCACACCAAGGGACCATGAAACTACCCCTAAACCCTAAACCCTAAACCCTAAACCCTAAACCCTAAACCCTAAACCCAGAGTGAGGAATGAAGGGCCCATGTCGCCCTCCTTAGATGTGAAACACTTGAAGGCGCCAAGCAGCTAGGCTACGGCATTCGGCACCCTGAACATACATATATTTATACATGTATTTATATATGATTTTACATATCTTCTCCAGACTTAGCTGTAGATTTGCGGGGCGGGGGGGGGGGGGGGGGGGGGCAATTGCTAAACCTTAAACCCTGAACCCGAAACCCTGAACCCTAAACCCTGAACCCTGAACCCTAAACCCTAAACCCTAAACCCTATGCTCCGGTTTTTTCCTGGTCCAGGATGCAGCGAACCCTATCCCAGTGGGCATTGCAGCGGCGCAATTTACCACTTGGGTGGCGGCCCTGGCGGAAGGTTTAGGGTTTGGGGTTTGGGGTTTGGGGTTTAGGGTTTAGGGTTTAGGGTTCCTTGTTTTGGGCCTCAGGGTGTAGGTTTTGAGCAAGCGCCAGAGTCTTGATTCCTAAATCCTAAGCCCTAAACCCTAAATCCTAAACCCTAAATCCTAAACCCCAAAACCTAAACCCTAACCATGCGAATCCCGCAGCGCGAAGCTCTTGGCTCCACAAAAGCCGTGTTCCAGTTCTTCCCCCTACCCTGATACCCAGATGTGTTCATCTATATGGTTACTTCTCTAAACTGTATACTCATTAGTGTTTAGGGCTCCGGTGGTTCAGGGTTTTGGGGTTTCGGGTTTCAGGTCTGGGTTTAGAGTCGTATGGTCACTTCTCTGATCATCATGCCGTTTGGGGTTTCAATTATCAGGCGACCCGTATTGTATAGGGTACCCAAGAAGTGACCAGAATTATGAGGATTTCACCAGAAACATATAGAAACATATAATGCAGAATACTTTATTCGTTTGATGAAGTTTATTTGCATACATCGCTGCAGTATGTGAGGAAACTTCTTCTGCGACGTTTAGGGCTTTCACGCCACTCTGCACCTGCCAGAAAGGAACTCAGCATGACCTGAAGCATTCTTTGCTTGTAGGCTCGTTCCCGCTTTGCCCTCAGAAGCAGGGATTCGTCGGGTTTTCGCCGCCCTCACAAGTAGCGGTAGGCATCGTTCGTCAGCGAAACCCTGAACAGCAAGACTAGATGAACGCCGTGGCGGGCTACGATGTAGGGTCCAGGGCTTTCTGAAGGGGTTCGGGTTTAGGGTTTGTTTTTTAGGCGGTTTGCTGGACACTGTTTTCGGATGTTGCATATGTTTTCCCTAACCCTAAAACCTTAAACCCTAACCCCCAGAACCCTTTCCACAAAAGACGGTAGGGGTACCAGCGCGGACCTTTCTTCTGAGTTGATTGGCAGGGAATAGGAGGTTAGGGTAGGGGTAGAGGGGGAGGGAGAGGCCCAAACCCCAAACCCCAAACCCCAAACCCCAAACCCCAAACCCCAAACCCCAAACCCCAAACCCCAAACCCCAAACCCTAAACCCTAAACCCTAAACCCTAAACCCTAGTTCGGGGTGCAAAAGAAAGCTCCCAGATTTGTTTTCGGCTGGGCGCGTGCGACTCTCAGGTGCAAACGCCACTCACCGAGGAGACGGAACAGCGAATTCAGCTTACGAGCTGTAGAGGCCGCCGGTTTGAGGGTTTTTGGGGGGTTTAGGGTTTAGGGTTTAGGGAAAAGGGTTTAGGGTTTAGGGTTTAGGGTTTGGGGTTTAGGGTTTAGGGTTTGGGGGTTTAGGGTTTAGGGGTTTGGGGTTTAGGGTTTAGGGCTCACGGGCCCTGATTCAAAATCGGAACCCCCTAAGGAGCCTTTGGGTTTCTCCTTTGAACTTGAGGCACCGGTTTCATTGATCGAGGGTGTTGCTTTTTGAACCCTAATTAGCCCTCAACCCCAAACCCCAAATCCCAAGCCCCAAACCCTCAACCCCAAACCCCAAACCCCACACCCTAAACCCTAAACCCCAAAACCATAAACCCTACAGACCCCGGGTTTCTTAAGATTCTTGAGGGTCCAAGTCCGAAGGGTTTAGGGTTGTAGGGTTTAGGGTTGTAGGGTTGTAGGGTGTAGGGTTGTAGGGTTGTCTGGTTTAGGGGTTTAGGGGTTGTAGGGTGTAGGGTTTAGGGGTTTAGGGGTCGGAGGTTCAGTGTCTTGGCTCTGCGAGGACATCTTGAGGCCAGTCGTACCTTTTATACGCTGCTATTTGGGATTTGGACGGGCCCTTTGCAAACCTCAGGGACTTCGGAATCGGCAGCAATCAGTAGACAGATTGTCATCAGTATACATATCATGTATACAAGTGTGCAGAATGTGTATTGTGCACACACTGCATGCTCGTGTGCACGTTGTTTGGGGGTTGTAGGTGCGATACAACAATTCTGTATTTCCGCTACACTCCGAGGAGGTTACGTGTGTACATGTCTGTTTGTGCACTCTTGCCAAACAAACTCTACGACTTGCATAAGAACCGAAGAACCCTTGGAAAATGAGAAAAAAATCATCCCTATATTGCCCCGGGGGGTTCTTAAGCAACTAGTAATCCTACAGCAGGCTTCAAAACCCCAAACCCCAACCCCAAACCCCAAACCCCAAACCCCAAACCCCAAACCCCAAACCCCAAACCCCAAACCCCAAACCCCAAACCCCAAACCCCAAACCCCAAACCCTAAACCCTAAACCCTAAACCCTAAACCCTAAACCCTAAACTTAAACCCTAAACCCTCAAGAAAGCCACAGGCCCCCCCCCCCCCCATCTTAGCCGAATTTGTGAAGACGCCCGCGAGACCTCCGGGAGGCACGCTGACTTGGCGACAGTTCTTCACCACGCCGGGAAGTTTCGGCCCCTACCTGGTGGGGGAGCCCCTGTGCCTTTCTTGAGGGTTTAGGGTTTAGGGTTTAGGGTTTAGGGTTTAGGGTTTAGGGTTTAGGGTTTAGGGTTTAGGGTTTAGGGTTTAGGGTTTAGGGGTTTAGGGTTTAGGGTTTGGAAGCCTCCTTTAGGTTTCAAAAAGGGGGGTTGGGGAATTGCGAATTCCTGTAGCGTAGCTTTTTGGGGCTTAGGGGTGCGGATCCATGGGGGCTTCGAATAGGGTCTAGTGTTTGGGCCGTAGCTGCAAGTTCTCAGGCGCCGGCCCGTAAAGCTCCATTCCAGCTTCATCCTCTTCCTTGGCACCAAACTCCGTAGACCAACTCCGTAAACCGTCTCACACCCCTGAAAAACCTCCAACCCTACTACACCCTAAACCCGAAACCCGAAACCCTAAACCCTAAACCCTAAACCCTAAACCCTAAACCCTAAACCCTAAACCCGTGCCGCCCCCCTAACATTTCCCTCTAAGGAAGCTCTGCCTGGTACACTCGGAGTTTTATGATTCAGCTGCGTTTTTTCTCAGTGCTACCGGGAGTTTCAAAGGAGTTTCAAAATCCTACACCCAACAATTTAAATGCGCTACCCACACCCCAAAATCTCTCAACCCTAAGCCCTAAACCTTTAAACCCTGGACCCTTAGCGCCCTAAACCCCGATAGCCCTGAACGCCCCCGAAACCCTAAACCCTAAACCCTGGAGCCCTAAACCCCTAAACCCCTAACCCCCTAAACCCCTAAACCCTCAAACCCCTAAACCCCTAAACCCTAAAGCCTAAACCCCAATAGCCCTGAACCCCCCCCAAAAACCTCAGTCACAGTGCTCGCCCGCATGCGCGCAGATTGGGATGATTCTTTGGATCCTTGGCTGTCTTGCGCACCCTGGCCTGGTCTACAGGGGCTTCGGGGGTTTAGGGTTTAGGGTTTGGAGTTTGGGTTTGGGGTTTAGGGTTTAGGGTTTGGGGTTTGGGGTTTAGCGTCTATGTAGGTTTTAGGGTTTAGGGTTTAGGGTTTAGGGTTTAGGGTTTAGGGTTTGGGGGCTCAGGGTTCAGGGTGGAAGGTCGGGGTTTAGGACTCAGGGTTTAGGGCTTACTTAGGGCTGAGGGGTTAGGGTTCAGGGTTTAATGCTGTGTCTTAGGCTGAAAAGGCTTCGGTAAAGAAATCAGGGCTTGCGTAACATTCGGGCGTTTTCTCGCTCTCTGTTTGGGTTTAGGGTTTAGTTTTTAGGGTTTACGGTTCAGGGTTTTTAGGGTTTGGGTTTTATTGTTAAGTGCTTGGGCTGTGGCCCCTGTTGCAGGCATACCGCGACTATAATCCCTAAGCCCAAACTCCCAAACTTCCAGAATGGGAGCCCTCTGCAAAGTGAAGTCTCAGGTACGCTGCTTATTGCGCCCCGCGGATTCCAATGCTGTCCCCCGAGATCTTCTACCAGCAGGCGTGGCTTTGAGGGCTTCGGGTTTAGGGGTTTAGGGTTTAGGGTTTAGGGGTTTAGGGGTTTAGGGGTTTAGGGGTTTAGGCGTTTAGGGGTTTAGGGTTTAGGGTTTAGGGTTTTAGGGTTTAGGGTTTAGGGTTTAGGGTTTAGGGTTTAGGGTTCAGGGTTCAGGGTTCAGGGTTCAGGGTGTTGCCGTTTGGGATGTTGCGGACGGAGAAGAGATGAGAGTCACCTAAGTTCTCAGCTCTCCGAGCACTGGTCCCATATGAAGCAGGGTTTATATCCCTGGTATTGGTGAGTGTATATGGGTAGTTCTCTAAATTAGGGTCCCTTTTTGGGTACCCATTATAAGGCGGCACCCTTTAAAAGGGATCCCAAAAAGGGACCCTAATTTAGAAAACTACCCATATAAGGTTCCTTTTGATATTGGTGAGTGTATATATTTGGTGTCCTTTTGTCGCAAAACCCTAAACCCTTCCGAACCCCAAACCTTAAAGCCTAAAGCCTAAACCCTAACAACAACAGGGCCCATCACTCGGATGAACCCCTAAACCCACAACAACCCTAAACCCTAAACCCTAAGAGGGAAGTGGCCGAAATTGTGTGGCTCAAGCCCTCCAGTCGGCGGAGTCCTCTTTGAAATGTACGACCTAAAGCCATCGACTACAACCTACAGGTGCGGCCGTGCGGCCCACAGCTAGGATAAGTAGAATTCTGCGTCTGTTGGGGTTTGGGGTTTGGGGTTTGGGGTTTCGGGCTGGGGGTTCCGATAAGAAGGATGGAAACCTTAAACCCTAAACCCTAAACCCTGAACCCTAAATGAGGGGATCCCTTTGTTGAGAAAGACCCTTACGAGTATTACAGATCAGGTCCACAAGCTCGTTTTACGGCCTTAGTTGGCAGGGCGCGGAACCCTATAGTTTAGGGTTTAGGGTTTAGGGTTTGGGGTTTCGGGTTTAGGGTTTAGGGTTTAGGTAAACCCTAAACCCTAAACCCCATACACCCTGTAATCTACGTTCGCAGGTACAGGAGCAGATCGAAAACATCCCAGTTCCCACCAGCAGCCCCCACTACACCCACTACAGGCGGCCCATGCGGGGGGGGTTTAGGGTTTGGGGTTTAGGGTTTAGGGCGAAGGGTTGTGGGTTTAGGGTTTAGGGTTTAGGGTTCAGGGTTTAGGGTTTAGAGGGGGGTGGGGGGATTCAAGTTGGGTTTCGGATTCGGGGGCGTAGGGTTGCAGGGTGTTGGTTTAGCTGTAGGTTTTCGGTCTACTCACCCACACACACACCTCAAACCCCAAACCCCAAACCCTAAACCCTAAACCCTAAACCCCTCAATTAGCGGGCCGTTAGGCTCTGCGCGTTGGTCAAAAGCCCGCAGTGCCAGTGACGGGAGTCGAGACAAATGTCTTTGTTCAGGGTTTAGAATTTAGGGTTGAGGGGGTTTAGAGGGTCTAGGGGGTTTTTGGGGGTTTGGGGGATTTGAGAGGGGTTTGGGGTCTGGGGCCTAAGCGTTTCAGAGTACGTCGCTCAAGGTTTATATAGGGACATGTTTTTTTTGAGCCTCGAGATATGCTTCAAAGCTTTGCTTACGATGGTGCTATTTCGGCAGAGTGTTTTAAAAGAAGGTCCAGCCTAGTTACTGATTTGCCGCCACGTGCGCTCTGTTTTCTAGGACTCAGTATCTGTTGTGAGGCGCTTGTTTTGGATGCGATACCATAAAACCCAAACCCTAAAGCCTAAACCCTAAACCCTAAACCCTTTTGAGAACCCTAAACCCTTAACCCTAAACCCTAAACCCTAAACCCCAAACCCTAAACCCTAAACCCGACATCGCCCACTTCGCTTCTAAGCACCTCAGGAACGTACGTAGCATCCGAGCGCCATAAGAGTCTCGCACGAACTCCAAGAAAAGAATTGATGGGAATTAGCAGGGTCCTTGGTTTAGGGTTTAGGGTTTAGGGCTTAGGTTTTAGGGTTTAAGGTTTAGGGTTTAGGGTTTAGGGCTATAACAAACCTTGGGATGTACCCCCCTTATACCAACAGCCCTTTTTCGTGATTGCAGTGGAGTGTACATTCATCCCTACTAGGGACTGTTAGTATACGGGGGAACATCCCACAACAAACTACTTTCTTTTTTTGAGGGTTTAGGGTCTAGGCTTTAGGGTTTTAGGGTTCAGGGTTCAGGGTTTAGGGTTTAGGGTTTAGGGTTTAGGGTTTAGGGTTTTAGGGTTTTAGGGTTTAGGGTTTAGGGTTTAGGGTTTAGGGGGGGTGGGAGGTGGGGGAGAGCTGCCTTATGCCACTTTGAGGGCTCCGGTGTGCGAGCTCAGACATAGTGGGTTAAGGGCTTAGGCCATCTTTTGTGACCCTCAACCCGACACCTTAAACCCTGAACCCTAAACCCTGAACCCTAAAACCCTAAACCCTAAACCCTAAACCCTGAACCCTGAACCCTGAACCCTAAAACCCTAAAACCCTAAAACCCTAAACCCTAAAGCCTAAACTTTACCCTAAACCCGAAACTCTAAACCCTAACCCCGGAGCCAGGAAGTATTACTTGCAGCAGTACCAGCAGCACCTCTCCCACTACAAGGACCTCGAGGAGCAGTTTCGCCTCAACAAAGGCCCCCCTGGGGTTTAGGGTTTAGGGCTTAGGGCTTAGGGTTTAGAGTGTAGGTTTAGGATTTAGGGTTTAGGGTTTAGGGTTTAGGGTTTAGGGTTTTGTGGGGTTTCGCGTCGAGTGTACTAGGCTTGCTTTGAGGAGCTTAGGGCAGCTCACGGCGACAAAGCCGACAAAGGTTCCACTGTCGTACATGGAGGTTTACGATTTTAGGGTGCCTTATTGGGGTCCCGATTATAGGGTTTAGGGTTTAGGGTTTAGGGTTTAGGGTTTCGGGTTTAGGGTTTAGGGTATAAGGGACTCCCACGATTTTGGGAGGCCTTTATAGGGGTACCTTACTTTCAAAAACTCCCACATGGTGGGGGGAATCTGTTGGTCATCCGTCCCTCCGCGCCGGCAGGCACCAGGAAACCCTCAGCCTTTACAGTTTGGATTTGTGGTCCCTAAACCCTAAACCCTAACCCTAAACCCTAAACTCTAAACCCTTTAGGATCTGGGGTTTGGGGTGTAGGAACAACAGGGAGGCCCAGGAACAAAAGACTCCCCAAAGGCCTACCTTTGCTAGCTGTTGTGCTGTGACACGAGCCCTTAAGCCCCCCAAACCCTAAACCCCAAACCCCAAACCCCAAACCCCAAACCCCAAACCCCAAACCCTAAACCCTAAACCCTAAATCCTAAATCCTATATCCTAAACCTTCACGGCTGTGAGCCCCCTAAAGGCCCGAAATGCTCAATTACCGACCCTAAGCCCTAAAGCGCCTCTGTGTCTCAAAGCCCGAAGAACCCTAAGAACCCTGAAACCTCCGAAGAACCTTAAACCCTGAACCCTAAGAAACCCTAAACCCTAGCCCTAAACCCCAAACCCTAACCCCTAGCCCTGAACCCTAAACCCTAAACCCTAAACCCTAAACCCTAAACCCTAAACCCTGTAAACTTGGGAAGCGCTCTGAACCCAGGCCCGTTTTTCCATTGGGGCATCCTCCTGCAGGCGCAGAGGGGGCTTAGGGGTTTAGCGATGTAGGGGTTTTGGGGTTTTGGGGTTTAGGGTTTAGGGTTTTGGGGTTTTGGGGTTTAGGGGTTAGGGTTTAGGGTTTGGGGGTTTTGGGGTTTTGGGGTTTTGGGGGTTTGAGGGTTTGGGGTTTAGGGTTTGGGGTTTTGGGGTTTTTGGGCTTTAGGGGTTTTGGGGTTTAGGGGTTATGGTTTGGGGGTTTGGGGTTTAGGGTTTAGGGTTTAGGGTTTAGGGTTTAGGGTGGTTTAGGGTTTAGGGTTTGGGCTTCATTGCTTAGATGTTTTCTCAGCGAAGGCATGTCCATGACATGGTGGCGAATGGCAAGGTTCTGTTGGACTGTGGGCATGTGTCTAAAACCTAAACCCTAAACCCTAAACCTTATACCCTAAACCCTAAACCCTAAACCCTAAACCCTAAACCCTAAACGTAGGTGAGAGAAGATGTTCACAACTCTGCGCAACCCCAGAGTTCGGTGCCCTAAACTCTAAACCCTAAACCCCAAACCCTAAACCCCAAACCCCAAACCCTAAACCCATAGCTTCCTTAGCTTGTTGCTTTGTCCATGCTGAGGATAAGGCCCTGAGCCTGAAACCTGAAGCCGACGGAATCTTCGACCTCATGGATATGAAGGGTTTTAGGGCTTACGGTATAAGGGTTTGGGGTTTGAGGTGTGGGGTTTACGGTTTCGGGGTTTAGGGTTTGGGGTTTAGGGTTTAGGGTTTAGGGTTTGGGGTTTAGGGTTTCGGGTTTAGGGTTTAGGGTTGGGGTGTGGTCCTTGCGGTTTAGGGGTGTGGGGTTTCGGGGTTAGCCCCGAGGGTCATGCAATCGTACTTTAACCCAGGCACCTTGGAGCCCCCCGAAGGCCTAAACCCTGAACCCTAAACTGCCCTAAACCCTAAACCCAGCCCTGAACCCTGAACCCTAAGCCCTAACCCCTAAACCCTAAACCCTAAACCCTAAACCCTAAGCCCGAAACCCTAAACCCTAAACCCTAAACCCTAAACCCTAAACCCTAAACCCTAAATCCCAAACCCTAAACCCTAAACCCTAAACCCTAAACCCTAAACCCTAAACCCTAAGTCCTAAGTCCTGACCACTGCTTGGTCTGACGCTGTTTGGGCTCGCAGTTGGGGAGATGGGCGATTGCACCATAGGACTTTGCAAGGGCCCTGGAGCTGCGAAAGTGAGAGAGATTTCAGGGTTTAGGGTTTAGGGTTTAGGGTTTAGGGTTTAGGGTTTAGGGTTTAGGGTTTAGGGTTTAGGGTTTAGGGATGCTAGGTAGGAGGCGATTGTAGCTACGGGAATACAGTGAGCTTGCGGGTTCTCCTGGGGAGGAAATAGGGGAAGGTCTCAAGTAATTGTGAAGGCTGAGGCTCAGGCTCTTTGCATCAAAGAAATCTAGGGGCCCTAGATAAATATATACACTTAAAGGGATTCTGCCGGGTACTCCTAAAGAAGATGATTATAGGGTACCCTTAAAGGGATTATGATAGGGTACCCTTAAAGGGATCAAGGAGCTCGGCCTCATATGGCATCAGCTGCGCTCGAAAATGGTCACCACCTACAGTGTCTACACTCTCTCAGGGCAGGAGTTCACGGTGCCACTGGAGGAAGAAGTGCGCAACGTTCGATCTTTGAAGAGGCCGCAGCCGAAGCCTAAACCCTAAAGCACTAGACCCTATAAAACCCCCAAAAACCCTACACCCTCTAAACCCTACAAACCCTCTAAACCCTCTAAACCCTGTAAACCCCTCAAACCCTACAAACCCCATAAACCCCACAAACCCCACAAACCCCATAAAGCCCCCACAAAACCCAAAACCGAGGCAGCTGATGAAGCTGAGCGGCATCCCCCGCTTCAGGCAACCCCGTTGGTTCTTAGAGTCTAGGGTTTAGGGTTTAGGGTTTAGGGTTTAGGGTTTAGGGTTTAGGGTTTAGGGTTTAGGGTTTAGGGTTTAGGGTTTAGGGTTTAGGGTTTAGGGTTTAGGGTTTAGGGTTTAGGGTTCCCGAGTAAGAACCAGTTTCAGGCAAAGGATTGTCCATGCCGGCAGCACGTTACACGACGATGCCCGGCTGGACCGCGGGATGCAAGAGCTGCAGTTGGTCGTGCTTCTAGCCTGCGCCATTTATTGGGAGGTTTAGGGTTTGGGGTTTAGGGTTTAGGGTGTGGGGTTTAGGGTTTGGGGTTTAGGGTTTGGGGTTTAGGGTTTGGGGTTTGGGGTTTAGGGTTTGGGGTTTGGGGCTTGGGGTTTAGGGTGTGGGGTTTAGGGTTGGGGTTTAGGGTTTTGGGTTTCGGGTTTGGGGTTTAGGGTTTGGGGTTTAGGGTTTGGGGTAAGGAAACCAACCCTTAGATTAGAGGTTAGGGTTTAGGGTTAATGCTGCCAAGACACCTGTGAACTCGCACAAGTCAAATCGCCCTTTTCAGATACTGCACTTGATCATAGCTAAAAGGCCTGCAGAAGGGATATGATGCTTCATCATCAAGACTCCCCCTTTGCAGCATGCAAACTCATATCTAAGGCACACCACTCTTTCAAACACTTGGCCAGGTAGTTGTTAGGCCGTGGAGTGAGTGCTCAAAGCTCAAGGCCTTTTCTGCGTAACAACACCAACAACGGAGATCTAAAGGAGATCTACGGGGGGACGCCTAAGGACAGGACAGGAATCCCAAAAGTCCAGCGAGCTCCCCTTCTCGGAAACAATAGCAGCACTTACCGGCTGCCTACGATCAAGATGCTCTAAACGATACTGCGGTTTCAAACACTCTGCGACGCTCAAGACTACGGAAAACCAGCTTACGCAAGACGGTGTCCACATACTTATCTGTACCAAGTATAGGACCTAGAAAACCCTTTAAGACGCTACTGGCCCCAAAGGAAGGAGAACTTACCCCGTCAACCCTATCTAAACACCCAAAACCTACATCACTTAAGACTAGGAATCAGGACTTCTAGGAGTACGCCTTGTTTGAGGTCTACAGTTTCCGCTTCACTGTGTTAAGCGACGTGGTGGTGTTTTCGGCTTCGGCTCGGCTTTCGGTTGAGATTTCGGCTTAGATTTTGGTTTGGGACCTGCGGCTTTCGATTTGCTTGGAGGAGGGTTTGGTACAGGAGCTATAGGGGTTGGAGGAGCTACAAGGAACTCAGTTCTCCCCTGCCATTGCATCGTTGAGACGTTCGCCCCTTGGCGCGTGACCCTGAAGTTGTCATCAAGAATGCCACTGGTACCATCCCTGAAGATACAGAAAGACCGACGATCCCCAACCAACCTGCTTAGTGATATCGGAAGTGCTGTCCGACTTGGGTCGAAGAACTGTTGGCGCCACATCGGATGCCATCTTATCAGCAGACCAAGTTCGGGAATGTAGTGGAAGTTATCTCTGAGCCCTTCAATGGGCTGATGGCCGAGATTTCGGCGAAGCTCCCACTGAATCAATTCTTGTCTCTGCGCGATTAATATCATGTCCTGATGAGCTTGCGGGTTCAATTTCGGAGCTGGTGGGGGTTGCTTAACAGGAGGAGACTTTGGGACACCTACAGACTGTGCCTTCGCGGTTGGATGCTTTGGGGCAACAGTTCCCAACCAACCTTCAGGCGGTAGTTTCGGCTTAGGGATAGGGATAGCTACAGACTGCGATGTCACGGGCGGAGGCCTTTTTACAACGGTTCCCAACCAACCATCCGGGGGCGGTTTTGGTGCAGGAGGCTTACTCTTAGGGTCTACTTCAAGACTCCCACCCGAAACCAGAGACTCTTCCGAAAGCCCAGAACTCAACGAGGGATGGTGCCCCTGAAAGGAAGTTTGGGTACTTGACTTAGGATCTGGAGCTTTAGTTTTAGGCCCTGCCGCCTGAGACAGTTCTACTCCCCCGGTCCTAGACCCCTGTCCTATTTCAGGTTCGGGATTTGGGCTTTGAGGTTCCGACCAAATGTCTTCAAGAGAGGCTCTGCGGGATGGGGACTCATCTAACAACGGGTCGTAGGGATCATAGGGCTCAACATATAGAGCATACCACCTATGAAACAAGGCTCGTTCTTCTTCTTCTAGCGCCCTAGCGATCAAGTCCGCAGCCACAACTTCGACCTGATCCTCTGGCCCTACCAGTCCAACGTCATCCCCAAAAGCGACTACTGTCACCTCAGACCCGTCTACAGCTCCCTGCGAAGATACTTGTTCTAGAACAGACCCTACTAGTTCTCCGTTCTCAGGTGGCCCCTGAAGATCTCTAAGTCTCCTTGCCCCTTGACTCCAACACCATCGCAAACATAGTTCCAAAAGTCTTGCGATTAAGACCGTGAACCCCATTACTAGCAGAAGTGGAACCCATGACGCTTCATCTTCTTCATCTTCAGATGGCTGAGCTTGCGCTCTGGAGATGCTCAGCACCACCACGGCGCATCTTAAGACATGGGACAACTGGACGACTCCAGCCAAGTCAAGTAGCTTCTGCATCCTCTGAGACGAAAGCGACTTGGTTAATAGGTCCGCGGTCATGACCTCCCCTGGTAGGTGAAAACATTGAAGCTCCTCATTCTCTATTCTCTCGTGCAATCTTCTCGCGCGAAGTCTCAAATGACGGGTTCTCCATGAGCCCGCCGGGAGAGCGATCAAGCAAGTGCATGCAACGTTGTCCGAATAGAGAGCTGGCGCCACCTGCCCTACTAGTTCGCGTACCAGGTCACTGACACTGTCTGTCATGACCATACCTTCCATGGCCGCATATAGCTCAGCTTCTGCCGAACTCAGGCAGACGAACGTCTGCTTTGAGGAAACCCAGCCGATGACAGCGCCGGCCCATTTTAACACCACGCCGGTTTGTGACTTTTCGCCCAGCGGTGCAAACGACGCGTCTGTGGCGACTTCTAGAGTCCCCTCCGTCATTTCGACCTTCACGCCCTGCGCAGGCTTCGGCCCGTACACCAGGCCCAAACCCGGCTTTCCTCGGAGATATCGCACGATGTTTTGGCACACTGCAATCGCCCTGCTAGGACGCTTGCTAGAAAGCTGAGAAGCACGGTTCACCGCCCACGCGATATCCAACCTTGTTTTCGTGGCCAACCACGTTAATTCTCCAATCAGCCCCTGCACTAAGCGAACCGACTCCATCTGGATATTCTCTTCTTGGGTCTCCTGATCCTTCTCAGCTGGATACGGCGTCGACGCAGTCCCCTCAATTTCGGGATGCCTGTTCAGCAACTCGGTGACATAGCTCACTTGTGTTAGGTAATACCTACCATTGTGCAGCCGGATATCAACACCAAGAAAGTGCAAACCGTCCTCCGCAAACTTAATGTCGCTGGTCTCCCAAAGCGTCTGAATGGCCCCTGCCACTGATTCCAATAAGCCTCTGCAAGCACTCAAGAGCATATCGTCAACATATACGCCAATGAGCCCCTTCAAAGCGTTGCTGGAATCCTGGATTTTCCAAAGAGACGGTTCGGAATCGCTCTGTGTTAGTCTGTACTCCAAACCCTCGAAGGCCCACTTCAGCTGAGAAAGACATTTGTCACGGTGTCGGCTCCATGCCGCCGGGCTTAAGTCCAAGCCGTATAGTGCTCTCTGGATAACCCATCGCTCCGACGGTGGGATTATCTTGGCCTTGACCAGTATTTTAGGCGGCATCAAGATTATGCGTTTTCCTTTTCCCTTCCGTTCGTGCAGCGGCGCATACAGGAAGGCTTTTCTTATGTCTAGGATTGCAGCGGTCCACCCACATAGAGACGCCTGTCGCAACTGGATTCTCAACGCGATGGTGTCTAGCCCAGAGGCGTATACCTCTCGACGAGCAACTGCAACTTGATCGCTCCAGGTCTTCTGCTGAAAGTTTCCGCACGCCACTATGCGCGCGCGTCTTTTTCCCACCGGTGGCTTTCTCGTGAACACCACCTTTGCAGGTAGGATTTCTATTGCTCCACTCTGCACATCTTCCTCACACAACTGGTTCACGTCGATGGGGTAGATGGCTTCATATTGAAAGCGTAACCCAGTGTATTCGTCCAACAGTGGGGGGACCCACTTTTCAAGTTCGCCCGCTGCCTGCTGCGGGTCGATAGTCCTAGCCTGCAGGAACACCTCTGGCTCACTTTCTTCTTGTGGGCCCTTCTCGCTTTCCTTCACTGCTAGTGTCCTTATCATAGCCTTGGCTAGCCTCTCGTCATCATGCCCGCTGACAGTGCCATCAAGCTTTGTCCCGGAATCGATCCACAGCAACTCCTCTTGCAGCTCTTGGATTTGCGAGTCCAACATGTTGATGTAGCACATGCTTGGGCAGTTTGACGGCCCGGCTTCCCTCAGCGTTTCGGACGCCAACTGACACTCCCAAGAAAAGACCCGTGAGAGAAAGTAAAGGTCAGCTTGCAGCATTTCTACCAACTTCTCATCCATGGCATACTGCTGGTCATCTACAATGGTGCAGCCTAAGCCACCATCGCCTTCACTACTGTCGTCGCCGACATAGGCTACTGAAACAGCTCTGACTACTGGCTCGGATCCCTTAGGCAGCGGAGGAACCGGAAACCCAAGCTCCCGAAGTTCCTTTATCGTCGACTCTGGAAGACGAGTCCATCCTCGAGGTGTATAGGCAACCAAGACGAGACGATTCCCGGTATGAGGAAGAACCTTGTGTCTCCTTTTGGGATTGAATGACACTGGATGATTTGCTGGGGGGTACAAGATGCCCATATGCTCATCTACATCAGCTTCATCGGTTCTTAGCCCTTCAGGTAACACTCTAATTTCGCCACCTTGAAAATCTCCTAATGGAACTACCCAGTTGATGGACCCTTCCGCATTGTTGACATCTCGGTGCCATTCTGAAGGACCCCTCTGACTAACCAGGATCGCAGTATAGGTGGCATCTGGGACTTCTTGACGGAGATACACGTTCAGGGTTTTTACCATTTCTGGCTTTTGGTGCGTTACCTGGGTGACTCCATAAATACCCCCGTGAGCAAAAGCACCAAGAACCGCTAGCCTACCCTTTTCATGCGTTGTCTTATCGGCCCTCCTGTGATTTCTACACGAAGGCCACTTACTCCGAAGTACCAAATCACAAACCGCTCTCCTTGACATAGCTCCCTGTTCTCTAAGAAGTTTGGCTTCTTGTTCCACCCCATCTACGGCTTCAACATGACACACCTTGAATGAGCTTTCTTCTACTGGAAGTGCAAACAAGATCGTATGACCCGACTCCTCGTCCTCCGACTCCCCCGACCCCGAATGATTCTCATCCTCATCCACCCAGCTGACTCCAAGACTCTTTAACTTCTGCAACATTCCCAACATTTCAGGTCCTCCCCCTTGCGGCACTAGGTGGCGCAACCCTCCTTTGGCCCTGATACGTCGACGGGGGACACTTGGTGCATCAGCTGGTGGATGCAACGGAGGCTCGGCTTCAGAAGGCACCCTACTCTCACGACCCGTAATGAAACCTCCTAGTGGACGTGGCGCTTTAGGTCTACTACCAGCAGCCGGACTGTCCACCGGAAAGGCCTCACTAGGCTGTTCTGCTGCTTCTGGAGGTGCATTCAACGGTTCCGGCTCCCTAACCTTTTGATAAGCTAAAGTAGTTATTAGGAGTACTGGGGTTCCATCAGGGCGGGTCACTCGCACCACCCAACCCTTTGAGACATGCTCCGACGGCGCCAGGACGGTGGCCTGAACTGCTCTCGCTGTCCATGATGCCCACCTCCAGGTACGTTCCCTGACATAGATATTCGCGCCAAAGGGAAGCTGTTGCCTTTTAGGAATCACACCCAGGCCCCTCATTGCTTCATCATACATTGTTTCGACCGAGTATCTCATCGCATGAGGCCAGTCGCTAGACCTAGCACCTACAGAATGTAGAAGGGATCGGGCTTGTCGTTTGATAAGGCCTATGAAGCGCTCTGCAAGGCCGTTGGACTGAGGGAGATCTGCTGCAGTTGTCGTGATATGCAGGTCTCTCGCCCTACACCATGATAAGAAGGTCTTGTTAACGAATTCCGCTCCGCGGTCGCTATGGATTCGGTGAAGAGGTAGTCCTAAAGTCTTTAACCTTATGAAGATACGAGCCACGGCTTCAGTGACCTGTTTCGGACTCTTTTTGTACACCGGAATTAGAAGCGGAATCCGGATCGCCGGCAGAGGGTCCAGTGAGGCCTCACAAATGGCTGTCCATCTACGCTCCTCTTTCTTTACCTCGTCCACATCTGCCGGAAGTGGATCTGCCGCAGGCTCCTCTTCGCCTTCAATTTCTGCCCACTCATCTGGGTTTGGTATTGGCTCGTCCTGCTCTCCCGCTTTGCCCATATCCTCTTTTTCTCCCTCGTTTTCAGAGATAACACCTACCCCACGTCCGTCATCTTCAACTGGCTCACCATTTTTCCAGAATCTTGGGAAGGTGTATACTCCTACGACTGCATACCGCGCAATGCCCTCCTGATCTGAACCTTTAGTATAAGGACCCGTAAGATCTACGCAAAGGGAAAACATATGCGCATGCTTTCTACGACGGCAAGGATGGTGGAATGCTGCCGATTCTAGGCAGGCTCGGCAGTCACCCCGCCATGGAGCGTGCCCACGTTGGCAATGTTCTTTAAAGGACTGCTCCTTCGGCTTAAGGCGGGATACTCTAGGGAAAGGAGGATTCAGCTCGCTACAGATTCTGTGCACTACTTCAGGGTCCATTCCTTCATCTATCATGAGCCCGGACAAAAGCCGAATCCTGTCCCTTACCGCATTCACATTTTCTTCTCTGCTACTAGACCATAACTCCCACCCTCGCTGAAGAATGGACACCAATCCCGGCGCCCATTTCGAGGCCTTACTTGTGCGCTCCATCCTTTCTCTTAAGGACTCTGTGTCACTAGAGGTAGAGATCCACCGCGCGGTCGGAGGAACAACCTTGTCGGAAAGTTCTTCGGCTACCATCCACGAGGACGTTGCAAAGACCGATGGTTTTACATGGTCATGCCCTAAAGCGCCCTGGTCAAACCGTACTTTATACAGCCCTAACCCTTTGATTTCAGGCCATTCCCAAAGCGATGGCAACGCTTGTGCCTCAGGGGAAGGATCCAGCTCCGCAGGATCCCTGGGGTGCTCAAACCCAAGATACGCATTCCCTTCCTGAACCTCCTGAGTCACATGCATCAAGAAGAGCATTCTCAAGATTAGTACGGTATCTCGAATCGCCAAAGTCCTCTCCTTACCTGTCAATCCCTCTAGTCCGAACCGCTCGATTCCATGTCTCGCCCTCAAAACGCGTGGTCCCGGAGACCTAGCCCTAGACCGTGACATCGTCCTACACGGAGGACCACCCAGTATCCCTTTTACTTTGCCAGACAGGATCTCTTGAAGTACATACGAATAGAGAGACTCGTTAAACAAGTCCCTTCCCCGATTCAATTCTACCTCTAGAAAGGCCTCATCATGCTTAGCCTTCCAGGATTGTTGCCCCGAGAACAGATGTACCAGCACCCGTTGCGCTTTCTTTAGCCTACGTCGAGCCCTGCGATTCAGACCTGTTGTTTGGGCATCGTTGGTTTCAGGGTTCACCTGCAAAGGAGCGACCTGCTGAAGGATGTCGTGAGGCACCTCCGGGAAGATCTTCTTAGCGTATGCAGCCAGAACGACTGACTCTTTCTTGGCATCTCCCCTACAGGCATTTAGAGCCTCCTTCAAAGACCCTTGGATCTCAAAATCCGGACTCTCACTTAACTGCATAGCCTTGACTCTCAGTTCCCTGACTCTGATCTTGTCCTCCAATTCCAGAATCAAGTCCATCAGCAACTCTTGAGCGATCATAGGACAACCCTTGACCAAGGTAACCGGAAGCTCACCTCTCGTAGGGTGAGTCAGGCGAATCCCCTCTGTTGACCACTCTAAAACCATACCCAGACACTCAATCGCGGGCCCTAGAGGCAGTATCGGAGTGACCCTATGCGCAGTGAGCAGGGTGCCTTGCTCATTCATCCGAAGCTCAGTTTGTCCAGCAGCCAACTCCACTTTTACTACACTAGCCTGCTGAAGCTCCTTGGCAGATCCTTGACGAAGCGCGTTAGTAGCCCCGCCATCGATTAGTCCCAAGGTGTTTTCTTCCGCTTTCAGAAATCTCACAGACACGCACGGTTGCCCTTGGCTCCCCGCAGATTCCACTACCCGCAACGATGGGCTTGGATCTTCACGAGTAACCCCTAGCTCCCACGCAGTCTCTAGTTCATCGACCAGAGCTCGGGCATCTGCTACTCCTAGGACCATCCTGCCATGAACAGTCCTTACACCCAAAAGCCCTCTTAGTGGATGCTTGACAAGTGGTCCCTGAAAATCCCAACGGACTTCACATCCTAGGACCTCAACCACCTTTCCCAGAGGGATTACCGCAGGCTTCGTGTCCATGGAAAGCAAGGACCCCTTTGATGACATTCGCCCTACAGATAGACCTACCGGAAGCATAATGTCACAGGCCACTGCAGATTGATACTCTCTGACTTGCGCATATCGGTACACATGAGTCGCGCCTGAATCCAAGAAAGCTTCTGCAACTGAAATACGCTCATCTTCACCAACAACAACCTCTACACCAAACGTACAGAACCTAGGAACATCCTTTTCAAACCCTGGAAGCTTCAATTCACGGAAATCACCCATGTCGGCTCCATCCGGCTCTAGCCGATCCCTGCTCTCGCTGGCCCCATCTGGCTCTAGCCAGCTCAGGCGATTGGCCCCTTCCGGCTCTAGCCAATCTGGATGAACGGTCCCTTGCGGCTCTAACCGAACATCTGCCCTTGGCGAGTCCATTTCGGAACCCCGCCCTCACTACTTCTAGGTGATTCCTGTAAATTCGAAGCAACCTCCCCAATTCCCCCCGGACCACAACTGACCTTCAAATCCGAAGTTGAAGCACCAAACGAAACCGGACCAAACGAAACCGGACTCCCCCCATCCTGCCAGGATGCCACTCCGGGCCCCTGAAGACATGCCAAACGAATCCCTTTCAAGACCCGACCAGCTTCTTGCTCTGCGGATGTCCCTGCAGCTGCGGAGGTGTTTCCGCTATGTGTAGATGCGTTTGTAGCAACTTCGGCGATGACAGGTCCTGGGGTTTCTACTGTAGCCGCTGCAATGTTCGGCTTGCCTCCTTTTGGAGGCCCACCCTTGTTACCCTTGTTGCCCTTACCGCCCTTGCCTCCCTTATCCCCTTTCTTGAACTGAGGACCTTGAAGAGTAGGGCATTCAGGACGACGATGATTCGTTGCGGGATCTGTGGCTCCGCAAGCATAACATACTTGTTGCCGAGCAGCTTCTGCAAAGTCGTGCAGGTTTCTACAATTATCCCCAAAAGCACACCCGCGCGGCGTTAGGTACCCCTTGCACGTCGGCTTATTTTCCTGCCCTTCCCTTGTACCCCCGGAACCCCCGGAACCCCCTTGGTCTTTACCCTTCGGCTTCCCTTTAGGCTTCCCTTTTGGAGATCCTTTCCTAGGGTTGTTTGGGGCGTTTGGGCTTGCTACATCATCAGTCTCAGTGGCCTTTGCTACGCGTGGCTTCTTGGGATCTGACTCCAACCCATACTCGAGAAGCTCCGCTTCGGCCTGAACATGCTTCAAGTACGAAAGGACTGACTCCAGCGTGGGTGCATGGTCCAGGCTGCTCTGTACCCTGACAAAGGACAGTCTAAAGCTGGCTTGCGTGTAGCTCTTGAGAACTCCCGCCATCAACGAGTCGATTCCCTTGAGAAGAAGAGACGGATCAGGCATCGAAATACCCAACTGCCTCCCCCGGGAGGCCCACCGTGACCATCGTCTTAACTTTAAGTTCGCATCCGAAGGACTACTAGCCACACCTGGGTTGTGTAGATAAGAGAGGATAAGTTGTCGCTCTTTGGCCCCGCCAGGCTGACCCTTAATCAACACCCTGAATAGCACGCCAACCGTTGTCAGATCCCCTTGCGATATGAGTTCTTCAGAGAGATCCTTAGGCAAAGCCTTGATGAGCATCGAAACCGTCCTCTGCTCCAACCGCATGTAGCGTGGTTCCTGCAGATTCTCGGGGAGCGCTCCTTTCAGCGCCGCTCTTTCAAGCGGCGGGGACTGAAGCCACACTTTGTAGCGTCGGTCTGCTTCTGCTGCAACCAAACCCCACCAAGTCGACGCTGCCGGCGCCAAGTCCGAGATAAGTAGAGCAATTAGCGTTAGCCAATCCCCTACTGCTAGCGGTCCCTCTTCTGGAGTTATTTCAAGAGTTGGTAACATGATTTCACGGCTTCTATCTGGAGCATACGCCCTAGCATCATCATGCGCTCTCATGTCCGGCATAGACTCCATCAAAGGGCGTGGGTACATACTCAGAACAGGCACAGAAGCTCCTGGCACAAATGCTTGCTGGCTACTACTTGCGGTCATTTCCTGATGCACAAAAGGAACGTGTGCTGGGGGGCTTGGAGGCGGTGTTGTTTGGGGTGGCCGAGGCGGAGGAGACGGCGGCCTGTACGCTGGCCTACTGCAACCGAAATCCAAACCTCTATCAACCCTTCCCTTGACTGTAGCTCTACCCCCTTCAAAGCCCACTTCATACTCTACATCCCCTATCCACACCGTAAGCTCCTGGGCCGGAGCGGTCCTTTGTGCCACAGTCGGCACGGGATCTGGCGGAATGCTGGGACCTACTTGGCCTTGCAGAGAGGAATTGATTGGGGCCTGGAGGGGAGCAGGGCTTCGAGGTTCAGGATTCCCTTTTCCTATCCCCTTATCACCCCTACTTTGTCCCCACAGGTCCAAGGAGCCATCGCTCGCGCTCTCCCTACTTCTGAGGCCTACTCCAGCATCAATTTCCCATAAGTGCATCAAGGGTCTTTGGAATGTCGAGGTTAAAGGGGCATGAGGTTGGCTACCAAAACTGTCAGGTGACCCGATAAAGTGTTGTTCTACCGGCCTAGTTGCTATCGGGGAGCTCGCTTGCGACGTTCTGTCATGTAGAGGGATGGGATAGGCTTCTACTGGATGCTCTGGCGTCGCTAGTTCCTTACCATCAAGGCCTGGAGCTACAGGCGGATTCCTAGGAGCAGATGGATCCATTTCCAAAGCACCAAAATGTGCCCTTAAGGCTTCCATATCTACCCTACCTAGGCTGTAAGTGTTTCTAGATCCACCTGATCCCACACTCCGCGCTTCTTCAAGGCTCTGCAGCCTTGCATGGACACCCTGCAGAAGACCCTGCATCTGGCTCATGCCCTCTACAAGTTGTGCAAGTTCGCTACCTGAATGCCGGCTTTGCCCGCTATGCGACATCGGATCCCTGTACAGCAAACCTTCTACACCACGCACCCCTAAACCACTAGACCCAACCTGTGCCAGGTCCTGCGCCGCAAGAGC
>CAJNDS010000074.1:134807-184807 GCA_905221605.1 Symbiodinium natans
GCGGTTTTGGTGCAGGAGGCTTACTCTTAGGGTCTACTTCAAGACTCCCACCCGAAACCAGAGACTCTTCCGAAAGCCCAGAACTCAACGAGGGATGGTGCCCCTGAAAGGAAGTTTGGGTACTTGACTTAGGATCTGGAGCTTTAGTTTTAGGCCCTGCCGCCTGAGACAGTTCTACTCCCCCGGTCCTAGACCCCTGTCCTATTTCAGGTTCGGGATTTGGGCTTTGAGGTTCCGACCAAATGTCTTCAAGAGAGGCTCTGCGGGATGGGGACTCATCTAACAACGGGTCGTAGGGATCATAGGGCTCAACATATAGAGCATACCACCTATGAAACAAGGCTCGTTCTTCTTCTTCTAGCGCCCTAGCGATCAAGTCCGCAGCCACAACTTCGACCTGATCCTCTGGCCCTACCAGTCCAACGTCATCCCCAAAAGCGACTACTGTCACCTCAGACCCGTCTACAGCTCCCTGCGAAGATACTTGTTCTAGAACAGACCCTACTAGTTCTCCGTTCTCAGGTGGCCCCTGAAGATCTCTAAGTCTCCTTGCCCCTTGACTCCAACACCATCGCAAACATAGTTCCAAAAGTCTTGCGATTAAGACCGTGAACCCCATTACTAGCAGAAGCGGAACCCATGACGCTTCATCTTCTTCATCTTCAGATGGCTGAGCTTGCGCTCTGGAGATGCTCAGCACCACCACGGCGCATCTTAAGACATGGGACAACTGGACGACTCCAGCCAAGTCAAGTAGCTTCTGCATCCTCTGAGACGAAAGCGACTTGGTTAATAGGTCCGCGGTCATGACCTCCCCTGGTAGGTGAAAACATTGAAGCTCCTCATTCTCTATTCTCTCGTGCAATCTTCTCGCGCGAAGTCTCAAATGACGGGTTCTCCATGAGCCCGCCGGGAGAGCGATCAAGCAAGTGCATGCAACGTTGTCCGAATAGAGAGCTGGCGCCACCTGCCCTACTAGTTCGCGTACCAGGTCACTGACACTGTCTGTCATGACCATACCTTCCATGGCCGCATATAGCTCAGCTTCTGCCGAACTCAGGCAGACGAACGTCTGCTTTGAGGAAACCCAGCCGATGACAGCGCCGGCCCATTTTAACACCACGCCGGTTTGTGACTTTTCGCCCAGCGGTGCAAACGACGCGTCTGTGGCGACTTCTAGAGTCCCCTCCGTCATTTCGACCTTCACGCCCTGCGCAGGCTTCGGCCCGTACACCAGGCCCAAATCCGGCTTTCCTCGGAGATATCGCACGATGTTTTGGCACACTGCAATCGCCCTGCTAGGACGCTTGCTAGAAAGCTGAGAAGCACGGTTCACCGCCCACGCGATATCCAACCTTGTTTTCGTGGCCAACCACGTTAATTCTCCAATCAGCCCCTGCGCTAAGCGAACCGACTCCATCTGGATATTCTCTTCTTCGGTCTCCTGATCCTTCTCAGCTGGATACGGCGTCGACGCAGTCCCCTCAATTTCGGGATGCCTGTTCAGCAACTCGGTGACATAGCTCACTTGTGTTAGGTAATACCTACCATTGTGCAGCCGGATATCAACACCAAGAAAGTGCAAACCGTCCTCCGCAAACTTAATGTCGCTGGTCTCCCAAAGCGTCTGAATGGCCCCTGCCACTGATTCCAATAAGCCTCTGCAAGCACTCAAGAGCATATCGTCAACATATACGCCAATGAGCCCCTTCAAAGCGTTGCTGGAATCCTGGATTTTCCAAAGAGACGGTTCGGAATCGCTCTGTGTTAGTCTGTACTCCAAACCCTCGAAGGCCCACTTCAGCTGAGAAAGACATTTGTCACGGTGTCGGCTCCATGCCGCCGGGCTTAAGTCCAAGCCGTATAGTGCTCTCTGGATAACCCATCGCTCCGACGGTGGGATTATCTTGGCCTTGACCAGTATTTTAGGCGGCATCAAGATTATGCGTTTTCCTTTTCCCTTCCGTTCGTGCAGCGGCGCATACAGGAAGGCTTTTCTTATGTCTAGGATTGCAGCGGTCCACCCACATAGAGACGCCTGTCGCAACTGGATTCTCAACGCGATGGTGTCTAGCCCAGAGGCGTATACCTCTCGACGAGCAACTGCAACTTGATCGCTCCAGGTCTTCTGCTGAAAGTTTCCGCACGCCACTATGCGCGCGCGTCTTTTTCCCACCGGTGGCTTTCTCGTGAACACCACCTTTGCAGGTAGGATTTCTATTGCTCCACTCTGCACATCTTCCTCACACAACTGGTTCACGTCGATGGGGTAGATGGCTTCATATTGAAAGCGTAACCCAGTGTATTCGTCCAACAGTGGGGGGACCCACTTTTCAAGTTCGCCCGCTGCCTGCTGCGGGTCGATAGTCCTAGCCTGCAGGAACACCTCTGGCTCACTTTCTTCTTGTGGGCCCTTCTCGCTTTCCTTCACTGCTAGTGTCCTTATCATAGCCTTGGCTAGCCTCTCGTCATCATGCCCGCTGACAGTGCCATCAAGCTTTGTCCCGGAATCGATCCACAGCAACTCCTCTTGCAGCTCTTGGATTTGCGAGTCCAACATGTTGATGTAGCACATGCTTGGGCAGTTTGACGGCCCGGCTTCCCTCAGCGTTTCGGACGCCAACTGACACTCCCAAGAAAAGACCCGTGAGAGGAAGTAAAGGTCAGCTTGCAGCATTTCTACCAACTTCTCATCCATGGCATACTGCTGGTCATCTACAGTGGTGCAGCCTAAGCCACCATCGCCTTCACTACTGTCGTCGCCGACATAGGCTACTGAAACAGCTCTGACTACTGGCTCGGATCCCTTAGGCAGCGGAGGAACCGGAAACCCAAGCTCCCGAAGTTCCTTTATCGTCGACTCTGGAAGACGAGTCCATCCTCGAGGTGTATAGGCAACCAAGACGAGACGATTCCCGGTATGAGGAAGAACCTTGTGTCTCCTTTTGGGATTGAATGACACTGGATGATTTGCTGGGGGGTACAAGATGCCCATATGCTCATCTACATCAGCTTCATCGGTTCTTAGCCCTTCAGGTAACACTCTAATTTCGCCACCTTGAAAATCTCCTAATGGAACTACCCAGTTGATGGACCCTTCCGCATTGTTGACATCTCGGTGCCATTCTGAAGGACCCCTCTGACTAACCAGGATCGCAGTATAGGTGGCATCTGGGACTTCTTGACGGAGATACACGTTCAGGGTTTTTACCATTTCTGGCTTTTGGTGCGTTACCTGGGTGACTCCATAAATCCCCCCGTGAGCAAAAGCACCAAGAACCGCTAGCCTACCCTTTTCATGCGTTGTCTTATCGGCCCTCCTGTGATTTCTACACGAAGGCCACTTACTCCGAAGTACCAAATCACAAACCGCTCTCCTTGACATAGCTCCCTGTTCTCTAAGGAGTTTGGCTTCTTGTTCCACCCCATCTACGGCTTCAACATGACACACCTTGAATGAGCTTTCTTCTACTGGAAGTGCAAACAAGATCGTATGACCCGACTCCTCGTCCTCCGACTCCCCCGATCCCGAATGATTCTCATCCTCATCCACCCAGCTGACTCCAAGACTCTTTAGCTTCTGCAACATTCCCAACATTTCAGGTCCTCCCCCTTGCGGCACTAGGCGGCGCAACCCTCCTTTGGCCCTGATACGTCGACGGGGGACACTTGGTGCATCAGCTGGTGGAGGCAACGGAGGCTCGGCTTCAGAAGGCACCCTACTCTCACGACCCGTAATGAAACCTCCTAGTGGACGTGGCGCTTTAGGTCTACTACCAGCAGCCGGACTGTCCACCGGAAAGGCCTCACTAGGCTGTTCTGCTGCTTCTGGAGGTGCATTCAACGGTTCCGGCTCCCTAACCTTTTGATAAGCTAAAGTAGTTATTAGGAGTACTGGGGTTCCATCAGGGCGGGTCACTCGCACCACCCAACCCTTTGAGACATGCTCCGACGGCGCCAGGACGGTGGCCTGAACTGCTCTCGCTGTCCATGATGCCCACCTCCAGGTACGTTCCCTGACATAGATATTCGCGCCAAAGGGAAGCTGTTGCCTTTTAGGAATCACACCCAGGCCCCTCATTGCTTCATCATACATTGTTTCGACCGAGTATCTCATCGCATGAGGCCAGTCGCTAGACCTAGCACCTACAGAGTGTAGAAGGGATCGGGCTTGTCGTTTGATAAGGCCTATGAAGCGCTCCGCAAGGCCGTTGGACTGAGGGAGATCTGCTGCAGTTGTCGTGACATGCAGGTCTCTCGCCCTACACCATGATAAGAAGGTCTTGTTAACGAATTCCGCTCCGCGGTCGCTATGGACTCGGTGAAGAGGTAGTCCTAAAGTCTTTAACCTTATGAAGATACGAGCCACGGCTTCAGTGACCTGTTTCGGACTCTTTTTGTACACCGGAATTAGAAACGGAATCCGGATCGCCGGCAGAGGGTCCAGTGAGGCCTCACAAATGGCTGTCCATCTACGCTCCTCTTTCTTTACCTCGTCCACATCTGCCGGAAGTGGATCTGCCGCAGGCTCCTCTTCGCCTTCAATTTCTGCCCACTCATCTGGGTTTGGTATTGGCTCGTCCTGCTCTCCCGCTTTGCCCATATCCTCTTTTTCTCCCTCGTTTTCAGAGATAACACCTACCCCACGTCCGTCATCTTCAACTGGCTCACCATTTTTCCAGAATCTTGGGAAGGTGTATACTCCTACGACTGCATACCGCGCAATGCCCTCCTGATCTGAACCTTTAGTATAAGGACCCGTAAGATCTACGCAAAGGGAAAACATATGCGCATGCTTTCTACGACGGCAAGGATGGTGGAATGCTGCCGATTCTAGGCAGGCTCGGCAGTCACCCCGCCATGGAGCGTGCCCACGTTGGCAATGTTCTTTAAAGGACTGCTCCTTCGGCTTAAGGCGGGATACTCTAGGGAAAGGAGGATTCAGCTCGCTACAGATTCTGTGCACTACTTCAGGGTCCATTCCTTCATCTATCATGAGCCCGGACAAAAGCCGAATCCTGTCCCTTACCGCATTCACATTTTCTTCTCTGCTACTAGACCATAACTCCCACCCTCGCTGAAGAATGGACACCAATCCCGGCGCCCATTTCGAGGCCTTACTTGTGCGCTCCATCCTTTCTCTTAAGGACTCTGTGTCACTAGAGGTAGAGATCCACCGCGCGGTCGGAGGAACAACCTTGTCGGAAAGTTCTTCGGCTACCATCCACGAGGACGTTGCAAAGACCGATGGTTTTACATGGTCATGCCCTAAAGCGCCCTGGTCAAACCGTACTTTATACAGCCCTAACCCTTTGATTTCAGGCCATTCCCAAAGCGATGGCAACGCTTGTGCCTCAGGGGAAGGATCCAGCTCCGCAGGATCCCTGGGGTGCTCAAACCCAAGATACGCATTCCCTTCCTGAACCTCCTGAGTCACATGCATCAAGAAGAGCATTCTCAAGATTAGTACGGTATCTCGAATCGCCAAAGTCCTCTCCTTACCTGTCAATCCCTCTAGCCCGAACCGCTCGATTCCATGTCTCGCCCTCAAAACGCGTGGTCCCGGAGACCTAGCCCTAGACCGTGACATCGTCCTACACGGAGGACCACCCAGTATCCCTTTTACTTTGCCAGACAGGATCTCTTGAAGTACATACGAATAGAGAGACTCGTTAAACAAGTCCCTTCCCCGATTCAATTCTACCTCTAGAAAGGCCTCATCATGCTTAGCCTTCCAGGATTGTTGCCCCGAGAACAGATGTACCAGCACCCGTTGCGCTTTCTTTAGCCTACGTCGAGCCCTGCGATTCAGACCTGTTGTTTGGGCATCGTTGGTTTCAGGGTTCACCTGCAAAGGAGCGACCTGCTGAAGGATGTCGTGAGGCACCTCCGGGAAGATCTTCTTAGCGTATGCAGCCAGAACGACTGACTCTTTCTTGGCATCTCCCCTACAGGCATTTAGAGCCTCCTTCAAAGACCCTTGGATCTCAAAATCCGGACTCTCACTTAACTGCATAGCCTTGACTCTCAGTTCCCTGACTCTGATCTTGTCCTCCAATTCCAGAATCAAGTCCATCAGCAACTCTTGAGCGATCATAGGACAACCCTTGACCAAGGTAACCGGAAGCTCACCTCTCGTAGGGTGAGTCAGGCGAATCCCCTCTGTTGACCACTCTAAAACCATACCCAGACACTCAATCGCGGGCCCTAGAGGCAGTATCGGAGTGACCCTATGCGCAGTGAGCAGGGTGCCTTGCTCATTCATCCGAAGCTCAGTTTGTCCAGCAGCCAACTCCACTTTTACTACTCTAGCCTGCTGAAGCTCCTTGGCAGATCCTTGACGAAGCGCGTTAGTAGCCCCGCCATCGATTAGTCCCAAGGTGTTTTCTTCCGCTTTCAGAAATCTCACAGACGCGCACGGTTGCCCTTGGCTCCCCGCAGATTCCACTACCCGCAACGATGGGCTTGAATCTTCACAAGTAACCCCTAGCTCCCACGCAGTCTCTAGTTCATCGACCAGAGCTCGGGCATCTGCTACTCCTAGGACCATCCTGCCATGAACAGTCCTTACACCCAAAAGCCCTCTTAGTGGATGCTTGACAAGTGGTCCCTGAAAATCCCAACGGACTTCACATCCTAGGACCTCAACCACCTTTCCCAGAGGGATTACCGCAGGCTTCGTGTCCATGGAAAGCAAGGACCCCTTTGATGACATTCGCCCTACAGATAGACCTACCGGAAGCATAATGTCACAGGCCACTGCAGATTGATACTCTCTGACTTGCGCATATCGGTACACATGAGTCGCGCCTGAATCCAAGAAAGCTTCTGCAACTGAAATACGCTCATCTTCACCAACAACAACCTCTACACCAAACGTACAGAACCTAGGAACATCCTTTTCAAACCCTGGAAGCTTCAATTCACGGAAATCACCCATGTCGGCTCCATCCGGCTCTAGCCGATCCCTGCTCTCGCTGGCCCCATCTGGCTCTAGCCAGCTCAGGCGATTGGCCCCTTCCGGCTCTAGCCAATCTGGATGAACGGTCCCTTGCGGCTCTAACCGAACATCTGCCCTTGAGCGAGTCCATTTCGGAACCCCGCCCTCACTACTTCTAGGTGATTCCTGTAAATTCGAAGCAACCTCCCCAATTCCCCCCGGACCACAACTGACCTTCAAATCCGAAGTTGAAGCACCAAACGAAACCGGACCAAACGAAACCGGACTCCCCCCATCCTGCAAGGATGCCACTCCGGGCCCCTGAAGACATGCCAAACGAATCCCTTTCAAGACCCGACCAGCTTCTTGCTCTGCGGATGTCCCTGCAGCTGCGGAGGTGTTTCCGCTATGTGTAGATGCGTTTGTAGCAACTTCGGCGATGACAGGTCCTGGGGTTTCTACTGTAGCCGCTGCAATGTTCGGCTTGCCTCCTTTTGGAGGCCCACCCTTGTTACCCTTGTTGCCCTTACCGCCCTTGCCTCCCTTATCCCCTTTCTTGAACTGAGGACCTTGAAGAGTAGGGCATTCAGGACGACGATGATTCGTTGCGGGATCTGTGGCTCCGCAAGCATAACATACTTGTTGCCGAGCAGCTTCTGCAAAGTCGTGCAGGTTTCTACAATTATCCCCAAAAGCACACCCGCGCGGCGTTAGGTACCCCTTGCACGTCGGCTTATTTTCCTGCCCTTCCCTTGTACCCCCGGAACCCCCGGAACCCCCTTGGTCTTTACCCTTCGGCTTCCCTTTAGGCTTCCCTTTTGGAGATCCTTTCCTAGGGTTGTTTGGGGCGTTTGGGCTTGCTACATCATCAGTCTCAGTGGCCTTTGCTACGCGTGGCTTCTTGGGATCTGACTCCAACCCATACTCGAGAAGCTCCGCTTCGGCCTGAACATGCTTCAAGTACGAAAGGACTGACTCCAGCGTGGGTGCATGGTCCAGGCTGCTCTGTACCCTGACAAAGGACAGTCTAAAGCTGGCTTGCGTGTAGCTCTTGAGAACTCCCGCCATCAACGAGTCGATTCCCTTGAGAAGAAGAGACGGATCAGGCATCGAAATACCCAACTGCCTCCCCCGGGAGGCCCACCGTGACCATCGTCTTAACTTTAAGTTCGCATCCGAAGGACTACTAGCCACACCTGGGTTGTGTAGATAAGAGAGGATAAGTTGTCGCTCTTTGGCCCCGCCAGGCTGACCCTTAATCAACACCCTGAATAGCACGCCAACCGTTGTCAGATCCCCTTGCGATATGAGTTCTTCAGAGAGATCCTTAGGCAAAGCCTTGATGAGCATCGAAACCGTCCTCTGCTCCAACCGCATGTAGCGTGGTTCCTGCAGATTCTCGGGGAGCGCTCCTTTCAGCGCCGCTCTTTCAAGCGGCGGGGACTGAAGCCACACTTTGTAGCGTCGGTCTGCTTCTGCTGCAACCAAACCCCACCAAGTCGACGCTGCCGGCGCCAAGTCCGAGATAAGTGGAGCAATTAGCGTTAGCCAATCCCCTACTGCTAGCGGTCCCTCTTCTGGAGTTATTTCAAGAGTTGGTAACATGATTTCACGGCTTCTATCTGGAGCATACGCCCTAGCATCATCATGCGCTCTCATGTCCGGCATAGACTCCATCAAAGGGCGTGGGTACATACTCAGAACAGGCACAGAAGCTCCTGGCACAAATGCTTGCTGGCTACTACTTGCGGTCATTTCCTGATGCACAAAAGGAACGTGTGCTGGGGGGCTTGGAGGCGGTGTTGTTTGGGGTGGCCGAGGCGGAGGAGACGGCGGCCTGTACGCTGGCCTACTGCAACCGAAATCCAAACCTCTATCAACCCTTCCCTTGACTGTAGCTCTACCCCCTTCAAAGCCCACTTCATACTCTACATCCCCTATCCACACCGTAAGCTCCTGGGCCGGAGCGGTCCTTTGTGCCACAGTCGGCACGGGATCTGGCGGAATGCTGGGACCTACTTGGCCTTGCAGAGAGGAATTGATTGGGGCCTGGAGGGGAGCAGGGCTTCGAGGTTCAGGATTCCCTTTTCCTATCCCCTTATCACCCCTACTTTGTCCCCACAGGTCCAAGGAGCCATCGCTCGCGCTCTCCCTACTTCTGAGGCCTACTCCAGCATCAATTTCCCATAAGTGCATCAAGGGTCTTTGGAATGTCGAGGTTAAAGGGGCATGAGGTTGGCTACCAAAACTGTCAGGTGACCCGATAAAGTGTTGTTCTACCGGCCTAGTTGCTATCGGGGAGCTCGCTTGCGACGTTCTGTCATGTAGAGGGATGGGATAGGCTTCTACTGGATGCTCTGGCGTCGCTAGTTCCCTACCATCAAGGCCTGGAGCTACAGGCGGATTCCTAGGAGCAGATGGATCCATTTCCAAAGCACCAAAATGTGCCCTTAAGGCTTCCATATCTACCCTACCTAGGCTGTAAGTGTTTCTAGATCCACCTGATCCCACACTCCGCGCTTCTTCAAGGCTCTGCAGCCTTGCATGGACACCCTGCAGAAGACCCTGCATCTGGCTCATGCCCTCTACAAGTTGTGCAAGTTCGCTACCTGAATGCCGGCTTTGCCCGCTATGCGACATCGGATCCCTGTACAGCAAACCTTCTACACCACGCACCCCTAAACCACTAGACCCAACCTGTGCCAGGTCCTGCGCCGCAAGAGCTCCCTGAGTCTGAGGGGTCTCCCGCACTGCCAGAGGCCCTGTCCCAACGCAGGCCCCTGCCAGTGGGAGAGGACTCATCCTCTCTTCAGGCCCTTGCTGCGCACGACCAGCAACTGCCAAGTTCTGCTCATCACTTCTGGTTCCCAAGCCAACTGATCTCAAAGAACTTCGTAGTGCCTCCAACGCGTTCCAACTTGACTGACCTCCCCGTGGATCGTTGGTCGGATCAAGAGATCCTCGTCGTGACGCGTCTGGATCAAGAGATCCTGGTCCTGGGGACCCTGAAATTGTCTGTCTTAAAGACGTGGCGGTCTCATCGTTGTCCCGATCAAGAGATCGTTGCCTATGTATCTGCATATTGCCACCATCGTTCTGATCAAGAGATCTCATCGTTCTATTGCGTTCTCGAGCGTCATTAACCGAAATCTCCTCCTGTTGCTGAGCCGCTTCCCAGGCCTCATTCAAGCTGAAGTGCTGCGCGTTCTCGGAGTTGCTCGGCCCTTGCCCTCTCGGCCCTTGCCCTGCGCTGGCCTCTGACCTTCCAAGTTGTAGCGCTTCACCACCTTGTATCTGCTGGGATGTATCATAGCTCGGCTCAAGAGAAGTCTCATCCACACGCACTTCTCGCGATATCTCTGCTGGTGTAGCAGGCGGCGAGGCCATCCTCGAAGCTGTGCCCATTGACGAAGGGGTCTGGCCTGTCTGGCCCGCGGGAGATCTTCCTCTCCTCATGCTCAAGTCCATGGCTCACAGCAGCGACTCTCGGATGTCTCTCGTTTAGAATAAGATTTGCAAAGGCTAGACCAACCAGGAAATTAATCTAAGCGCTAAGCCCTAGAGCCCTTGGGCTCATAACCTAAGGAAACCAACCCTTAGATTAGAGGTTAGGGTTTAGGGTTAATGCTGCCAAGACACCTGTGAACTCGCACAAGTCAAATCGCCCTTTTCAGATACTGCACTTGATCATAGCTAAAAGGCCTGCAGAAGGGATATGATGCTTCATCATCAAGATGGGGTTTGGGGTGTAGAGTCTAGGGTGGTAGCCCAGTGGTACCGTTTTAGCCTTTTGTTGGGTTACGGGTGCCCGTATAAAATGCCCAACCCAACAAAGGCTGCCCTTATTGCTATAATATGCATACGGCACGGCATTAGGATGTTTGTCTAAGGCGTCGGGGTTTAGGGGTTTCGGGCTTAGGGTTTGGGGTTCAGTGTTTAGGGTTGAGCGTTTAGGGTTTAGTATGGTCCCTTACCTTCTGTAACGGGCTATGAAGTACAGGCCCATTGAGTTTCAAAGAAGGGGTATTTAAGGGGCGTACAAGGGTTCCCCCCCAATGAAGATCCCATGTTAAGGGACCATGTGGCTACCCCAGGAGTTTGTCTGATTGGGTAAAACAGAATCTGGTCCAGAAACGCTTTCCCCGCCGATAGAGGAATCTGCTTCAGAGGTTTTGCACGCCTTTTACTTCTTGAGGAGGTTTCAACCACAGTTTCCCTCCGTGGGCGAATCTTATGTAGGAAGAAGATTCAGAAGCTTTGATTGGGGTTTAGGGTCTAGGGTCTAGGGTTTAGGGTTTAGGGTTTAGGGCTTAGGGTTTAGGGTTTAGGGTTTAGGGTTTAGGGTTTAGGGTTTAGGGATTTAGGGGTTTAGGGCCAACCGAGGCTGGCTTTCGCGAGCACCACGGACCGGCAAGCCCTTGAACTCTGCAATGCTGCCACCCGTGGTGTTCTCTCAGACGTCATCGAACCTGGGGAGCTGTTTGGGGTTTAGGGTTTAGGGTGCAAGGTTCAGGGTTTTTAGGGTTTTTAGGGTTTAAAGGATTTCTAGGGTTTCTAGGGTTCTAGGGTTTCTAGGGTTTCTAGGGTTTCTAGAGTTTAGGGTTCAGGGTTCAGGGTTTAGGGTTTTTGGGTTTTTGGGTTTAGGGTTATGCAGGTATGCTTTTCGTCTGATTCTGGCCCACTTTTTGGAAGCTTCTGAGCAACATCTAGGGGTTCCTACCTTGGACCATTAAGGTTGTGCCCTCGGGTTTTGGGGTCCCTCTCTACGGATCCCTAAGGATATCAGGCGTATATTATAGGGGAACCCTAAGCCCTAAACCCCGAACCCTAAACCCTAACTCCCTAAACCCCAAACCCTAAACCCTAAACCCTAAATCCCAAATCCCCAAATCCCTAAAACCCTAAACCCTAAACCCTAAACCCTAAACCCTAAACCCTAAACCCTAAACCCTAAACCCCAAGAGTCTTCATCCCTTGACAGCCAGCCCAGGAGTTGCTCTCACGACCACAGGATCCGAATCTGACATTGGCTGGCTATCCCGCCTCCGCTCTGACGCGAGCAGCGAAGCTTTGCAGGGTTTAGGGTTTAGGGTTTAGGGTTTAGGGTTTAGGGTTTAGGGTTTTTGTTTAGGGCTTAGGGTAAGGAACTTTTTTTTGCATAGTTTGAGCCTACTTAAATTACGTTTTTAAGGGTACTTCTAACCCGTAAACCCTAAACCCCAAATACTCAAACCCTAAACCCTAAACCTTAAACCCTAAACCCTAAACCCTAAACCCCAAATACTCTCCCATGCCATGAGCTCTTTTGGGAGCCCCCAGGAGCTGGGGGCACACAGACGTCGTGGAGCTTCTCTTGGAGGCCCGGGCCCGCACGGACTCTCAGAGGGAGACTTGAGCAACTAGCTTTGTTTAAGTTTAGGGTTTAGGGTTTAGGGTTTAGGGTTTAGGGTTTAGGGTTTAGGGTTTAGGGTTTAGGGTTTAGGGTTTTTCTTTTGAGGATTTTGGGTGTTTCGAAATCCCTGGAAACAGCTAATATTGAAGAAAGATGCGAGGGCTCCAAGTTCGGAATCCTAAGCAACAGCTGAAAAATCATAAGCTGTTGCCCAGTTCAGTTCAGGACTAAACCCTAAACCCTAAACCCTAAACCCTAAACCCTAAACCCTAAACCCTAAACCCTAAACCCTCAGTTAAGGACTTGGGCTGGGAACGGAACAGGAAGTCAGCTCTCGTCTTCGCCTGCGAGTGGGACCATCACCGCATGGCAGCCTGGCTTTTCTTTTGTGGCTTAGGGCTTAGGGCTTAGGGCTTAGGGCTTAGGGCTTAGGGTTCAGGGTTCAGGGTTTAGGGTTTAGGGTTTAGGGTTTAGGGTTTAGGGTTTTTGTAGAAACTACAAGGAGCAGCCTAAAGGTTAAACTTTTCGGAGGGGTTTAGAAGTCAGCCAAGGTAGGGTTGCTCTTGGAGTCTGCAGGGGGGGCCAGCCCCAGCGAAGTCGCGGAGATCATGCGCAAATCGGAATTCAAGCTCTTCGACTTCGACTGCTTGCGCCTCTTGCTGGAGTATAGAGCGGGCATGGATAATGACTATGCAGTTCATGAGCAGCTTGCTTGGCCGGGAGTTGAACTTTAAACCTTTTTTGAGTTTCTTTAGTAGGAATAATGAAGTTTAAAGGTTTTCCCGTGGGCCATGGTGAAGTAAGGCAGCTCCTTTGGCACGTACTTGGTCCTGAGATTCGCTTCATCTGCGAGACCGAGAACCCATGCTTTCTCATCAGCCCCTTTCTCGGCCCTATGTACGGCGTAGTGACTACGAACTGGCGCGATGTGCGGGGCACGTGTTTCTGGTTTCAGAAGCATATATTGAAGCGACTGTACCTCCTGCTCCTTTTCCTGTGGTGGTATGATTTTTCCTGGAGATATCGAATCAGGCTTCTCTACTGCTGCCTGCCTATTGTTCTGCGTGTCTTTGTGGGCGTCCCGTTGATGGTGTATTTGTCTTCAGTTTTTCTTGTCTACTTCGTCCAGGATTTCGTTTTGTGCTTTTCGTACCTAAACCGCTAAACCGCTAAACCCTAAGCCTTAAGCCCCAAACCCCAAACCCTAAGCCCTAAACCCTCAACCCTCAACCCTCAACCCTCAACCCTAAACCCTAAACCCTACACCCCAGCTTTGTTAGCGCCATCTGGGGGCCTTGGCCGCTGCAGCTCGCAGAAGCCATGGGAAGCGGCAAGTGCGTAGCCATGGCATCGCAGGGAAAAAAATCCCAGATCTTCCAAAACCACTTAAGTCCCTATGGGTCCATGTACCTATATAGTGTTTTTTGGGGCCTTGAAGGAGTTTCCTTATAGTAGCTTTAGGGCCCAGGTATGTGCTATATAGGCACATGGACCCTCAGGGAGTACTCATTGCTTAAGAACACCGAAAAAGCAAGAAATAATCTTCCTTACTAAGGGTGGTATAGGGATTCTTGTTTTTGTATCCTATTGGGGTTCTTAATTAGACCAAGGATCCTTACTTCAACTTAGGGTAATCCCCTCGTTTACAGTAACCCTGAAACCCTAAACCCCTTAGTTAAGGAATATACCCTAAGGGTATATACTCCTCAAAGAATCAGCACTGGCCTATAAGGGTCCAAATACGGCTCAGCGTTTTGGGGGTTTGGGGTCCAGGGTCTAGGGGTTTGGGGTTTAGGGTTTAGGGTTTAGGGTTTGGGGTTGCTCTAGTTTGCTATTGTCCTTGAACATGTGGTAGTACAACTCGATGTCGGTGATTGTTTGCAGTCGGATGTTTGGGGTCTAGGGTTTAGGGTTCAGGGGTTTAGGGGTCTAGGGGTCCAGGGGTTTAGGGGTCTAGGGGTCTAGGGGTCTAGGGGTTTAGGGGTCTAGGGGTCTAGGGGTCTAGGGGTCTAGGGGTCTAGGGGTCTAGGGGTCTAGGGGTCTAGGGGTCTAGGGGTCTAGGGGTTAGGGTTTAGGGGTTTAGGGTTTAGGACTTTAGGGGTTTAGGGGTTTAGGGGTTTAGGGGTGTAGGGGTCTAGAGGTTTAGGGGTTTAGGGGTTTAGGGGTCTAGAGGTTTAGGGGTTTAGGGGTCTAGGGGTCTAGGGGTCTTGGGGTTTTGGGGTTTAGGGGTTTGGGGGTTTAGTTTAGGGGTTTAGGCTTCAAAGGGGGGGCCCTCCCCTCCTTTTGAGATCTTGCTGATGCCTCAACCCAGGGAGCCCAGTAGATTGGGCTGCTGACGAGAAAGAGGGTTGAGGGTTGGGGGTTGAGGGTTTAGGGCTCAAAGGGTGAGGGTGTAGGGCTCAGAGGGTTTAGGGCTCAGATGGTAGAAGGTCTAGGGTTCAGGGCTTAGGGTTCAGGGCTCAGAGGGCTTGGGGGTTGAGGGTTTAGGGCTTGGGGGTTTAGGGTTCAGGGCTCGCAGCGGGTAGAAGGTACAGGGTTTAGGGCAGGGTTTAGGGCTTGGGGCCTCAAGAAAGTTCCCCGCCCAAGTTTGAGCCCCATACTTTGGCCTTGAATCCTGATCTCTCAGCCCAAATTTAAAAACCCTCCGAAGCCAAAGTTCCTCCAAACCCTAAACCCCTAAACCCCTAAATCTCTAGACCCCTAAACCCCTAAACCCCTAAGCCCCTAAACTCCTAAACCCCTAAACCCTAAACCCTAGAAAAGGGTTGCCTTGGGTGGTTCTAGGGAAACAAAGCCCCTTATTCCATGTAAAGAACGAGAAAGCAAAGCGCTAGCGAAAGCCCGATCTGAAACCCAAGCTTAGTGTTTCTAGGGTACATAACTCCCTCATTTCAACCCTAAACCCTAAACCCCAAACCCCAAACCCCAAACCCCAAACCCTAAACCCTAAACCCCTAAACCCTGCAAAAAAAAAAAAAAACACTTAGACACTTGCACCAAGGGATGAAGACTCGCACCCCCAAAGTTGTGCTCCTAAAGGTTCCCCTTCAACAAAAACTCCTAATATGGCCCTCATGTACCCTGAGGGATCCGTAAAAAGGGACCCCAAAACCCAGCATTACAAGGTTATTGGAGGGCTACTTAGGTATATAGGGACCATATAATCCCTAGACCCTAAACCCTAAGGTATATATAGGGGGTTGTTTAGGGGAATAAGATTAAGGGCCCCCTCCTGAAAGTCCATCCTTTTACCCCTTAATTTGCTACCCCCCCCCCTTTGTTTCCCCCACAAATAACTGCAAATTAAGCTCAATTATCCCTAAAGAGCCTTAATTATGGGGGGGAATCTAGGGGGGGGTTGCCCTCAACCCTGGACCCTAAACCCTAATTGCTAAACCCTAAACCCTAAGCCCTAAACCCCAAAGAGTAGTAGGGGAACCCATGACTAAGGGTCCAAGGTAGAACCCCTAGACCCCCTAAACCCTAAACCCTAAATCCTAAACCCTAAACCCTAAACCCTAAACCCTAAACCCTTTCATGGTAAGGCCTTTAAAGGCCAACTACCTTTAAAAAATCAGAGTCCTTGGAGGCCTTTAGGGCAAGGGTCCACGGTAGAAGCCCTAGATTGCAGGGACTGGGCATCGGCACCTGGATCTTCGTCGTGGTCCTCGGCGTCTGCGAATACCAGCGCCCCTGCCTGCGATTCGGAGGGTTTTATGAGGCCCGAAACCCGAAACCCTAAACCCTAAACCCTAAACCCTAAAGGACACTTCGGGCATTTTTGGTGCTTCTGGGTGCAGGGTTGTTGGGTTCAAAGCTGTGAAATCTCATGGCTCATGGTTTTGTAACTCTAGGGTGGTTGGGCTGGGGATCGCTTGAGTGTCCGAATATGTTCAGGTCCCAAACTTTGAAGAGACAAAATGTCGTACTACTGTCGAGTGCTTCAAAATAGGAGCCCTTAAAAGGTTTAGGGTTTCTAGAATAGCCCCAAATGCCTTTTTGATGGTTTTCGCTGTTGCCATCGTTGCTTCTGTTTGGAGGTGTCTGGGGTTGAGGGTTTCGGGTTTGGGGTTCAGAGTTGAGGAACTGACTCAAGGCTCATGTTATTGAGCGCCTGGAAAGAGTAGGAGTTCATTCGCTAAATCCTAAACCCTAAACCCCAAACCCTAAACCCTAACCCTAAACCCTAAACCCTAAACCGTGTCGGCTCGACAGTGTCAGCCTGTGTTGTGAGCGTTAATCAAAGGGCGAGGGGTTTGTACTATAGGGTCGGAGTAGATACGAATAGTCTTCTCTTATGGTCCCCTCAAAATTCTACCATAATAAGCTCCTCCAAAACCCTAAACCCTAAACCCTAAACCATTGTAGAAGACAGCCAGATCAGCCGCTCAAGCGAGGTACCAGACGGTCACCATGTGGATGGAGATCCTTGAGGACATTTGCAGAACATGATTTAGGGTTTAGGGTTAGGGCTTAACTCCTAAACCATGAGCCTTGAGCCCGAATCAGTATACTTCGAAGGAACCCCCCCTACAGATTTGGAATCTGTGGGCCGTCCTATTCTGGTTGGGGGTACTCTGAGCTGGGGCACTCGCGGGCGCGGCGCTCCAGCATTGAAAAGGTGTACTCTGGCTTCTCTGGACATAATCTGGGGTTGGGGATTCTGAGGGGATACAGTACTCTGTGGTTGGGCACTCCAGGGAGTCTCTTCCTCTGGGGTTGGGAAATACTCTGGGGTTGGGGCTTCAGGAGAGTTTAGTTTCAAAGCAACCAACCCACACCGAGGGTGTGGAAGAAGAAATACGAAACAAGGGACCCGTAATAGAGACCCCCAACTAGTAAGATTCCCCTGTAATAAGGACCCCAATAAGGCACCTCCTAATTTCGGAAACCCCCCACATAGGGCTTTGGGCTGCACCGTACTCGGAGGTTCATGGTACGTATTAACGAATTATAACTGTACTTACAAGCCACTTATAAGCCCCTTAAGTGCCCTGATATGGTTTCAATGACAGTTATAAGTACAACCCTCAACCCTCAACCCTCAACCCTAAACCCTAAACCCTAAACCCTAAACTCTAAACCCTAAACCCCCCTGAACCCTAAACCCTAAGCCCTAAGCCCTAAACCCTAAACCCTGTAATAATTGGTTCGTAAGTACCATGAACCTCCAAGTAGAGGACCGATGGAAAGCCTGGCGACACAGGCGAGGCAGACAGGTTTGGCAGAGTTTTCTTCGCGGTTTCGTGTCCTAAACCCTGAAAAGATGCTACGGCTTGCGGCTTGGATTGCCCCTAAACCCTAAACCCTAAACCCTAAACCCTAAACCCTAAACCCTAAACCCTACGAAACCCTAAACCCTCAACCCGAACATAGAAGCTCGGAAGCCCAATGCCGTCTAAATTGCCTAAACCTCCGAACCCGACCTGGACCCCCCAAAGTATTCGTACCCGTCACCATGACCTGTATTCCACGAGACAGCTCACATTCCGAAGATGCAAACAATATGGTGATGTGCCGAATATATATAGATACATATATATATATATATTTATATGTATATACACATTTTCATATATATATATATATAACTTTAGAATTACATTTGTATTCATGAGATAAAATATGCATATATATGCATGTATGTATGTATGTATGTATGTATGTATGTATGTACGTATGTATGTATGTATGTATGTATGTATGTATGTATGTATGTATGTATGTGTGTATGTGTGTATGTGTGTATGTGTGTATGTATGTATACATATATATATATATATGTACATATATATATATATATGTACATATATATATATATATATATGTATATATATATATGTATAGATATATAGAGAGAGTATATTCGTATTTATTGTAATATTTATTTTTGTTTGCTCTATTTGTATTCATATAGATATACTTGCTTTGGTGACGCGCAGAACATGTTGTTGATTAACGATCTGTCTAAAACGCTGGTCCGATGTCCTTGGCTCAGGTGCGCCGAGGAGGCGGACGCCGGCCGGTCCCCCAGATTCTGAAGCTCAAAAGCCCAAGCCATGTACCTGAATTCAAAAGCCCCCACGCACTAAACCTTAGACGCTAAAACCCGTCCTACAACCGAACGCCGTAGAACTCCAGAGCCCCAAAGCCTTAAAGCATACCACCCCGGAACCCAAGAAACGCTGGAAGCTCCAAGGTCATCTAGACCCCAGCAAAAGCAACGAAAGCCATGAGCAGCCTTAATACCCGAACCATACGACAAAAACCAGGGGAGGGACGACAAAAACCGGGGGAGGGAGGTTCGCAAATTTAGGTCCTGGGTTTGGAGTACCGTTTTGGGGGTGGAGGGGGGGCGGGGGGGTTGGGTCTATAAAAAGCTTTCTACGATATTTGTGTATACCATGGGTGCCCCTCATGGGAAATTACCTAAACCCCACGGCCCTGAACGTTGAACCTCTCCTGACCCCCCCCCCCCCCCCCCACCCCCAAATAGGAGTTCCCACAACCCTACACCCGAACCTAGAATAGCTCGGACAAGAAGTTTTGGAGTCCAGGTTTGCAGTTAAGCCCCCCAAGCCCCCCTTAGTCTGACTCTCGGAGAGCGTTAGGGCCTTTTTTGGATTCGGGGGGTTTAGGGTTTAGTGTTTAGGCTTTGCAGGGCCAAAACAACCCTTCACACAAATACGGTCCAAATAATAAGCCTGAAGATCGCGGTGCTTTGAACCAGCGCAGGGTTAGCGTTTAGGGTTTAGGTTTTAGGGTGTCGGGTTTCGGGTTTGGGGTTTGGGGTTTGGGGTTTAGGGTTTATGGCAGCACGACAACGAGCAATTCTTCGTTTTGTTGAATGAGGAGCCAGGGCTTCCCATCTTCTTCCGCCAGCAACGAAGAACTCGTCCCTCGGGTTTCCGTTTAGGCTTTCGGGTTCAGGGTGTAGGGTTGAGGTTTTAGGGTTTAGGGTTTAGGGTTTAGGGTTTAGGGTTTAGGGTTTAGGGTTTAGGGTGCAGGCTTTAGGGTGTGGTTTAGGGAAGAGAGCCCTTTTAGAAGCTTTCCATCCTCGACCTTTCCATGGCCTTCAGCCCAAAAGAACCTGGAAGCTCGGAGCCCGAAGCTGTTAACGAATCCCCTGAGTTTAGGATTTGGGGTTTAGGGTTTAGGGTTTAGGGTTTAGGGTTTAGGGTTTAGGGTTAAGGGTTTAGGGTTTAGGGTTCCCAGAATAAAGCCCACAAGTGGACCCCCCGGCAGGCAAGAAGAGGAAAGGCGGGTCCAAGTGGCCACCTCAGGGGGGGGGGCTCAGTTTGTATAGGGGGTTTTAGGGTTTAGGGTTTAGGGTTTAGGGTTTAGGGTTTAGGGTTTCGGGCTGTGCAAGGTCTTAGGGTTGTGCGCGCTAGATCTTGGGGCAATATGTGGTTGCAGGCCCTAAACCCTAGATGGTAAACCACCGGTGTGCGAAGGACTTTTGGGGATGTTTTGTGCCAGGTCGAAGTATAGTTGTATCAGCTTGAGAATCACGGTTCACCGAGGACTTTGGGGGTGGTTTGGGGAGGGGCCGCAAGGAGGAGAGAGTTTTCGGGGTTGTTTGGAATTTGGAGCTGGGAGGGGGGGGGGGGGTTTAGGTGGCGAGGCGGTTTCTCTGACCTGCGGGCTTCGGTATGTTAAGTGAGCCTTTCTCATTCAGGGGCCCCCCAAAGCCCGAATACAACATGTGGCAACCTCAAATCCTCACGGCAAGCCGCAAACCAACTAAGCCTTGGCAAAAAATCATTGAGGCTTTAGGTTTAAGGCTTTTGGGGTCTTGAAACTTAGTACTTAGGATTTAGGGTTTAGGGTTTAGGATTTAGGGTTTCAACGCCCCCAACTCAAAACCTCTCAGCACACACCACTTCAAAACAAGTGTCGGGGTTTCCCGACACCTGAAACCCCCAGCCCTCGAGAGCCCAAGCCCCTAACCCCTGAAGACCATCCGCAGCCCCAAACCCTAAACCCTAAACCCTAAGCCCTAGACCCTAGACCCTAAAACTCTAAACCCCAAAACCCTAAACCCTAAACCCTAAACCCTAAACCCTAAACCCTAAACCCTAAACCCTAAACCCTAAACCCTAAACCCTAAACCCTAAACCCTAAACCCTAAACCTAACCCTAAACCCTAAACCCTAAACCCTAAACCCTAAACCCTAAACCCTAACCCTAAAACCCTACAAGCTTTCCATGACGAGGGCCTCAAAGAAGGCTGTGGTGAAGGAGGAGCCCAAGGCAAGGACTCTGGGGGGGGGGGGGGGGGGGGGTGGAGGCCTTGCGGGCTCAGGGTTTAGGGTCAGGGTTTTCCGTTTGGGGTTGATTTAGGGTTTAGGGTTTAGGGTTCATTTGGGGTTTAGGGTTTAGGGTTTAGGGTTTAGGGCTGAGACTGGGGGGTGGGCGAGCTTCCCATCCATCCCTTCCGAGCCACCCGACGCCCTCCGACTTGGGGTTTGTTAAGGGGGAAGGGACGCTTAATCTCTTTCCGCTAGTTGTTAACGCCTGTATATACACCTTATATATAGGGGCTATACCTAAGTAGCCCCCAAATAATCCCGAAATAACCCCTGAGGTCCCTTATACGGGTCTCTCCTGTGAGTTTAGGGTTTAGGGTTGAAGGTTTAGGGTTCAGGGTTCAGGGTTCAGGGTTTAGGGCAGGGTCGCTCCATGTTGACTACAAGCCCTCCCGGCGCACCCCTCGGCTGAAAAGAAACCTCAGGCGCGATTTTAGGATGTTTTTGGGTCCTAGCCCCAAACCCTGAAGACTGAACCCTAGACCCTGGTCTGCAACTCCATGTGTCTGAGCCCTACAACCACGCACCCAAAAACCTTCTCCCCCCCCCCCCCCCCAAACAAGAACGAGGCAACTCAACTTCATAAGCCCCTAGGGTTTAGGGTTTAGGGTTTAGTGTTTAATTAGGGCTCAGCCTAGGCTTGTAAACTCTATACCCAAAACCCTCCACCTCAAACCCTAAACTCTCAAAGCTCCTAAACCTGAAACCATAAACTCCCTAAACCCTAAACCTACCTTACGAACCCAAAGCCTGCTCTTCGTAGGTTATGACTATGAAAACCCTGTTAGGATTCTTAGGAAAGCTGCAAAATGGTAGGTTTTGTGGGTTCTTATGGTAAACCTGAAACCTAAATTTCTAAACTCCCAAGACCCAAGCTTCCTAAACTCTAAGGTTGGAATTAGGGTTTAGGGTTTAGGGTTTAGGGTTTAGGGTTTAGGGTTTTTATGGTCCCCAATTCGGGATGTTTACAATCGAGGACCCGAAGTTTCATAGAGTGTGTATAGGGGTTAAAAAATTAAGGGACCTACATTGAGGCCCCCATACTTGGAACCCGAAACCCTAAACTCTACACCTTAGCCTAAGCCCTAAACCTTAAGCCCTAAACCCTAAATCCTAAACCCTAAACCCTAACCCCTAGACCCTAAACCCTCTTTTCTTTCGGCGCAGGAGAAGCTGCCTGAGAAGGTCGAGGCCCCGAAGGCATCCGCCACCCAGGCGCACCTTTAGGGTTTAGGGTTTAGGGTTTCGGGTTTAGGGGAAGGGAGGGGGCCTAAATTTGGGGGGGGGGGGGGGGGGGGGGGGGGGGGGGGGGGGGGGGGGGGGGGGGGGGGGCGGTGGTTCGGGTTTGGTTGAGGGTTCAGGGTTTCGGGTTGTTTAGGGTTTAGGGTTTCGGGTTTAGGGTTTAATTAGGGTTTAGGGGCGGCGTAAGGTCAGGTTTAGGGTTGAAGGAACATAGGGAGATCAAATATCCGTCGTACTTCTGTCAGACTAGGGTGATCGGCCTTCGGGTTCTCGGGCTTTAGGTGTGATAGCTTTCGGAATTATGCAGGTTATACAGGAGTCTAAAATTGACCAAGATTACCCATAAGACCCCAGTATGATTGTGAGATAACTACTACCGAAATGACCCAGCATACCCATTCTGATGAACCCTAAACCCTTAAACCCTTAAACCCTTAAACCTTTAAACCCTCAAACCCTTAGACCCTTAAACCCTTACACCCTTAACCCTTAAACCCTTAAACCCTTAAACCCTTAAGCCCTAAACCTTGTTATGAGGCTTTCGGGCCTCAGAGTTTTGGGGCTTGCTTGCTGTTTTTTGCTTTGGGCTGTGTGCCTGCCCAGATAACTTGGGTGTACCTGACCATCCTGGAAGATCCTTTCTCTCCCTATGGAGGTTTAGGGTTTAGGGGTTTAGGGTTCAGGGCTCAGGGTTCAGGGTTTAGGGGTTAGGGTCTAGGGTTTAGGGTTTAGGGTTTAGGGTTTCCAACTACACCTAACCTGTTTTGATAAGGCTCAGGGGTATGAGGGGCACACCCAGGCATGGGTGGGGGCGACTATCTCACGCTGGCCGCCGTGCTACCAGCATGGCATCTTCCTCGGTGCGCAAGGATCGAAATCCGTACCGGCAAGGCCCTCCCTATCCTAAACCCTAAACCCTAAACCTCTGTCGCGCAGCATGGCTGACTTCCTTACGAAGAATTCGGGGGGCACTTTTCCTTCATAACTGTACCGACAGTACCGGTTTTAGGTTCAGGGCTTATGGCTCAGGGGTTAGGACCCTAAACCCGAATAAGCCCTAAGCCCAAAGGCCCTAAAGCCTCTTACAGGCTCAGTTGTAGGGGTGCGCACTGCTGGTCCCCTCCTTTCTGGTCGCTGTCGGGACACATTTGGCAGCGAGCTTGGTGTTGATGTTCCCCCTTATGCCCCTTACTATAATCCCGAGTAAGGACTGTTAGTTAGTATATGGGGGACATCCCCAGATGTAGGCATAGGGTCTGGTGTTATTGGGTGGACTCAGATTGTGGATTAGGCCGGTTCTGCTTCTGAGCAGAACAAACTGACTGGTCATAGGGGGTATAGGGCCGTATAGGGTTTGGATTTCGGGTGCTGGGTTAGCCAGCCTGAAACCTTGAACCCTAAACCCTCAACCCCCAACCCTAAACCCTCAACCCTCAACCCTCAACCCTAAACCCTAAACCCTAAAACGCACACCCTAAACCCGAAACCCTACACCCCTGAACCAGAAGCCGTCAGCAAGCTGGGCCCCTGGGGTAGAAAGGCTGCCGCAATCGCCAGCATCCCACGCAAGAAGAAGCAAAAGGCGCGGGCCTCTCTGTATCCTGAACCCGGTTTAGGGTTTAGGGTTCAGGGTTCAGGGTTTAGGGTTTAGGGTTTAGGGTTTAGGGGTTAAGGGTTTAGGGTTTGGAGTCTTGGGGTTTAGATTTCGGGTTGAGGGTTTGGGCTTTTTTTTGGGGGGCGTGGGTTTGGGTTTTCGGGTTTGGGACCCGCGTGGGCTGCCCCAAAAGAGGGACCGGCGCATATCAAAAAACATTGGGGAGGTTTTTTGGGGGGAGGCTGTCCACGCTTGTGTAGGGTTTAGGGTTTAGGGTTGAGGGTTTAGGGTTGAGGGTTTCGGATTTAGGGTTTAGGGTTTAGGGTTTAGGGTTTAGGGTTTAGGGTTTAGGGTTTAGGGTTTAGGGTTTAGGCTAATTATGTGGGCTTTTGACTGCTTAACCGGGCGCTTGAGGGTTAGGACCTTTAGGTTCACACCGCCGAGGCCCCCGTCAAGGGCGAGAAGGAGGCCCCCCCCCCCCCCCCCCCCCCCCCCCCCCCCCCCAACCACCGTCCGGACGTGTGGGGCGCATGTTGTTGTTGGGGAGAGGCCTTCTTCTGGACCTCTTACCAGGATGCCCAGTAGTACCCTTATTCGCTTTTTGGGGGGGTTTAGGTTCCCTTATGAACCCCTGTAAGCAAAAAGGACACCCTTTTTAAGCCTTGGTTACTGGGCAGCCTAGCTTAACATGCCCATGAGCAAAAGGGGCCCATACAGTTGACTTTGATGAGAGGCCATGATGATCATTGCCATACATGTTCCACATGTTCGTTTTGTGGTGAGTTAGTCCTGAACCCCAAAGCCTGACACCCCCCAATCCCCCAAGCCGCAACCCTGCACCCGTCTCAGGCGGAGTAGTTCTAGTCTTATGGGCCCTTAAGATGGCCCCGTACCGCCTTTAAAGGGTTCTGAAGGTTGGGCCCCTTGGGTTGTATAGGGTATATGAGGGGTTTAGGGTTTAGGGTTTAGGGTTTAGGGTATATGGGGTACCCGTTTAAGGGCCCATACCAAGGGACCATGTAACCACCCTTGGATGCTGTAGAAGCGTTTGAACCCCAAACACCACATACCCAAAAACCTGCCACGACTAGGTCGGAGCTATTCAAGCTCCCTATAGCTTTCTGTTGTATATTCAGCCCTCAACCCTCAACCCTCAACCCTAAACCCTAAACCCCAAACCCCAAACCCTAAACCCCAAACCCCTTACTTAGGACTTAGGGTTCAGTGTTCAGGGTGCTTGGGATGGGCACCTCTTGGCCCACCTCGCAGATCCGCTATGAAGACCCAAAGTCCAGTGGCATGTTCAGAAATACAAAACACCTGGTCTAAGGTCTAGGGTTTTAGGGTTTAGGGTTTAGGGTTTAGGGTGTAGGGTTTGGGGTTTTAGGGTTTTGGATTTTAGGGTTTTAGGGGTTTAGGGTTTTAGGGTTTTAGGGTTTTAGGGTTTTAGGGTTTTAGGGTTTTAGGGTTTTAGGGTTTTAGGGTTTAGGATTTTAGGGTTTTAGGATTTTAGGGTTTTAGGGTTTTAGGGTTTTAGGGTTTTAGGGTTTTAGGGTTTTAGGGTTTTAGGCTTTTAGGCTTTTAGGCTTTTAGGCTTTTAGGCTTTCAGGCTTTTAGGCTTTTAGGCTTTTAGGCTTTTAGGCTTTTAGGCTTTTAGGGTTTTAGGGTTTTAGGGTTTTAGGGTTTTAGGGTTTAGGGTTTTAGGGTTTTAGGGTTTTAGGGTTTGAGGGTTTGAGGGTTTGAGGGTTTTAGGGTTTTAGGGTTTTAGGGTTTTAGGTTGGGGGGGGGGTTCGGTCGGGGTTTCGGGAGTTTCGGGCGTTTCGGGGGTTTCGGACGTTTAGGGGGTTTCGGGGGTTCAGGGGGTTTAGGGTTTAGGGTGGAGAGTTTATCGTTCAGGGATTACAGAGCCAGGGTCACGAAGAAGCAAAACCTACAACCTCACAAGCTCAAGTCGGAAGTTCTTGTTGTCGACCTTTTCGTGCATTTCTAAACCCTAAACCCCAAACCCTAGGCCCGAAACCCCAAACCCTAAACCCTAGCCCTAAACCCCAAACCCTAAACCCCAAACCCCAAACCCCAAACCCCCAACCCTCAGCCCTGGCGCCGCCACGCCGCCAGGATCCCCAGGAGAAGCCCGAAGAGCAGACGAGGCGGGGCCAGAGGGTTTTTTTGTGCTTGAAGCCCCGTAGGTTTAGGGTTTGGGGTTTAGGGATTAGGGTTTAGGGTTTCGGGTGTATCGTATGGGGTTTAGGAGGGTTTATGGGGTTTGTGGGGTTTATGGGGTTTATGGGGATTCTGGGGTTTGTAGGGTTTGAGGGCTTTACAGGGTTTCGAGGGTTTCTAGGGTTTATGGGGTTCAGAGCGTTTGTAGGGTTTATAGGGTTTACGTGGTTTGCCGGGTTTGTAGGGTTTATAAACCTTTATAAACCCTTATAAACCCTAAACCCTGAACCCTGAACCCTAAAAACCTCGAAACAATGGGGTTTAGGGCCTCTTACCCCTCAGCCCGGCAAGTTGGGATTCTCGGGGCTTGGGGTTTCGCGTTGAGTGTAGGATCTTCGGGGTGCAGAGACGCTGAGACAGGTTTAGGATTTGGGGTTCAGGGGGTTTAGGGTTGAGGGTTTAGGGTTTATAAGGGTTTATAAAGGTTTATAGTGTTCATAGGGTTCATAGGGTTTAGGGTGTAGGGTCCGAAGCGACGACGGACTTGGCATCGGGTTGGCGGATGTAGCGATCCGGCCCCGCAATGCTTCCATAGATTCATAGATTTCATGGGTTCCCGTACTACCCCCTTCTATACTAACCCCCCTCTAGGGGTTTAGGGTTTATAGGGGTCATTAGGCCTATTTAAGGGGGCAACCTGGGGGGGGGGGGAGGGCAACCCGTGAAGATGGGGTTTGACTGCTGTCGGTTTTGCTTGCAAGAGCTTATCGGTGGGTTGAGGGGGGTTGTCGGGATCGAGGCTGAAGGTTTCCTAAAAATTTCCGAGCGTTGCTGTTCAATCTTTTTCGGTTTGGGGCGCGTCTGAGGCTTCAGGGTTGTGAGTTGGGGTTGTGGTCTGCAAGGGGGGTAGGTTGTGGCCAGCGGCTAGTCGAGACAACCATCCTAAGGCTACACCCCAATCCCAAAACCGAACAGCCCCGACACCTCTTCAACCGCCTCAAGGCCCGTCCTCAAAACTTTCTGCACAGTCTAAAGCCCTCAACACCAATCGCGAGCGTGTAACTCCTAAGTCCTAAAGCCCTAAACCCAACTCCTAGCGCGTAACATGCACGAAAGCATAAGAGCATCCCGATTCCCCAAACCCTAAACCCTAAATCCACGCGGGGGGAAGGGCTGCTGTGGCACACCCCACCGAGTTCCCCCTAGGACCCCCCTCGTGTAGGGATTAGAGCTGCAGGGTTCATTTAGGGGTTTGGGCGGTTTAGGGTTTTCATAGGGGTTTTGGTGCCCTACCCCTAAACCCTAAACCCCTAAACCCCTAAACCCCTAAACCCCTAAACCCCTAAACCCCTAAACCCCTAAACCCGAAGCCTGAAACCCTAAACCATAAACCCTAAACCCTAAACCCTAAACCCTAAACCCTAAACCCTAAACCCTAAACCCGAAACCCGAAACCCTAAACCCTAAACCCTAAACCCTAAACCCTAAACCCTAAACCCTAAACGCCTTATAAATCTTTCTGGCCCAGGGATGAACTCGCGGCGCCTGCGGCAAAAGCCCAGGCTGCGGTGTTCAGCAGTTTGTTCAAGGCTAAGACTCGGAGCCCTTGGGATTTTTAGGGTTTAGGGTTTAGGGTTTAGGGTTTAGGGTTTAGGGTTTAGGGGTTTAGGGGTTTAGGGGTTTAGGGGTTTAGGTTTTTAGGGGTTTAGGGGTTTAGGGGTTTAGGGTTTAGGCTTCAGGGATGTTCCCTCCTTATACTAGCCTAGGTCGGCCCTGGGGACTCTTTTTTTCGGCTTATTTTTCCCCAATTGTGGCTTATGTTTTCCTTTTTTTGGCTTATTTTTTCACCCAATTTTTGGGTTCAAGAGGATCCCATTCAGGAGTATGTTTTTTTCAGAGGTTTTTTGGGCCATCCAAGAGGAGCTAAGACTCTTGGCAGCCCAGTGGTACCCTTTTGCCTTTTTTTTGTTTTAGGGGTTTAGGGTTTAGGGTTTAGGGCTTAGGGTTTAGGGTTTAGGGTTTAGGGTGCCCTTAGAAATTGAGCAACCAAAAAAGGGTGCCCTTATTATAATGTGGTTACTGGGGTACCAAGGACTCGTAGCCCTAGGGATGTTGCCCCTTATACTGGCATTCCTGGATCGGGATTCGCGTATTGTAAGCCCTATGAAGGACTGTTAGTACAAGGGCTAGGGTTGTGCCCTTACAGGTTCCCCTTAATATGCTCTGAATATGGCCCCTATACTACCTTGAAGGATCTTTGAACAAGGCTCCCCAAAACTGAAACGTACAACCTTATGGGTCCAAGGTACAAGCCCCCTAGATTTTTAGGGCCACGTGTTTCGTTTGCGGAACCTGGGGGGGAAGGGGGAGGGGGATCCTTCATCATATTTCGTGTGTATTTATATACATGTATATATATATATATACATATACATGTATATATATATATACATATACATATGGGGCCCGGTTATAAGATGTATCCAGAACTTTGTGGAGCTCTGAACAGGTTAAGTACCTGAGACTTCCTGGGATTTCCAGGGCTCTCTTGACCTCGTCCGGCATGCCCTTGGAGCCTCCATTTGTGGGCCTAGGGTTTAGGGTTTAGGGTTTAGGGTTTAGGGTTTAGGGTTTAGGGTTTAGGTTTAGGGCGAAACCCCAAACCCCTTGACCAGAAAGCTCGCACATCGCCAGAAGTCAAGGCACCCTTGAACCCGAATACGGCCCTATGTATACCGCAGAAAGGCCATTATATGTACATACCCCACGTAGCAGCCAAAGAAGCCAAGAACCTAACCCTCTGAGCTTGCACGACCCCTCAACACCCAGAATCCTAAAGCTTCTGGTGTTTAAGGTTTCAAGTAAGCGGTAAGCCCGAAGCCATAAAGCCCTAAACCCTAAACCCTAAACCCTAAACCCTAAACCCTAAACCCTAAACCGTTAACTTTAAGCTTAACCCCACTTTTACATCCGTCCACTGAAGGATGCTGGCCGCATCCTGAGTTGGTTCGGCTGGCGGCGGGCCCCCTCGGAGGCCGAGGGTTTAAGGTTTAGGGTTTAGGGTTTAGGGTTTAGGGTTTAGGGTTTAGGGTTTAGGGTTTAGGGTTTAGGGTTTAGGGTCCGAGCCTTCGGGATGAGGGCTTAGGGTTGTTAAAGGGGGCTTAGCGGGCACCATTGTGGCTGTTTTATTTCTCAAGAGGAATCTTTGCATGTATTGATTTATGTAAAAAATGGTTAGAAAAATATCAAAGTAATATGTAGGATTTTGGGCGAGTTTTTGGAGGGCTTAGGGGTGCCATTTTGGGATGGTAAAGAAACTAGTTTTTGGGCAATGTCAGGGGTTTAGGGCTTGTTTACGGTTTCGGGTATGGGGTTTGACTCATCGGCTCTGAAACCCCAAAACTCTCAAACCTCTGACGGGCTCTCAACCTCCAAGCCATCACTAGCCAGAGAGCTTCAGAGCCAGCCGCCCTGTTAATTTTCGAACCTGGACACTCAAAGTGACTCAAGAGAATGGCCTCAAAATAGACTCTAGGGTTTAGGGTCTAGGGGTCTAGGGGTCTAGGGAGATTTAGGGTTGAGGGTTTAGGGTTTAGGGTTTAGGGTTTAGGTGACGGGTAATCTTCTGCAGTTCTTTGCAAGCCGCCGTCAGATGGCTGATCAACTCAGCTTGAATCTCAACGTCAAGTGGCAATCCCATGGAGGCACGCCTACTTGGAGGTTCATGGTACTTGAGAACCCAATTTTAACTGTACATATAACCCAATTCTAACCATGCTAGGGCACTTCAAGAGCTTGTAAGTGGGTTATAAGTTCAGTTCTAATTGGTGAATATACCTAAACCCTAAAACCCTAAACCCTAAACCCTAAACCCTAAACCCTAAACCCTAAACCCTAAACCCTAAACCCTAAACCCATGATTGGGTTATAAGCACCATGAACCTCCAAGTAGATTGCGGGGAGAGCGTGTGTTCCACACTCTGTGGCACGAAGGTGTCGCGTGCGAGCAGCTCCGATGCACTGCTGAGGTCCCTAAACCCTAAACCCTAAACCCTAAACCCTAAACCCTAAACCCTAAACCCTAAACCCTAAACCCTAAACCCTAAACCCTAAACCCTAAGCCGGTGAATTGTGCAGTTGGGACCTTCCCTGGAGATCGCCTGAGCCCGCAAGGCATTGCTCTCGAAAACACCTTGCACAGCCTTGTGCCAGGTTCCAGTGAGCAAGTGGATGTGCACTCAGGGTTTGTGATGTAGGGTTTAGGGTTTGGGGTTTAGGGTTTGGGGTTTGGGGTTTGGGGTTTGGGGTTTGGGGTTTGGGGTTTGGGGTTTGGGGTTAAGGGCTGGGGTGAGTTCAGGCTTTAGGCTTTAGGGTCCGGAGCTTAGGGCTTCGGCTTGAGGTTCAGGCTCTGTGAAAGTGTAAACCCCAACCCGAAACCCCAAGGGCCCTAAACACCACACCCCCAAACCCCTAAACCCTCAACCTTAGACCCCCTCGGCCCTAGCTCCCCTGAACCCTTAAGCCTAAATCCCTAAGCCCTAAATGCACCAAATCCACAACCCCTAGAGCCCCTAAGCTCTCGGGCAAACCCTAAACCCCAAACCCTAAACCCTAAACCCAGAAACCCCCTAAGTCCCCTGAACGTAGACGTCGCAGGGGTCGACAGAGGCCGGTGGGGAGCCAGGGCTTCCAGGTTGTAGGGTTTTGCGGTTTGGGTTTGGGGGTTTGGGGGCTTAGGGGTTTAGGGGTTTAGGGTTTGGGGGGTTTAGTGGTTTAGGGTTTGGGGTCTAGGGTTGGGGGGTTTATGGATTTAGGGTTGGGGGCTGGGCTTTTTTAACGGTTTGGGGTTTGGGTTTTTGGGTTTTAGGTACGGGTCTAGGGGTTCAGGGGTTTGGGGTTTCAGGGTTTAGGAGTTTTGGGGTTCAAGGGTTGGTGAGGTTTCGCTGCGGCTTGCAGGAGGCGTTGCGAGGATTCCCAACAATTTGGGGTGGGGCTTCAGAGTTTCGGGTATACGGAACCCTAAACCCTAAACCCTAAAGCCTAAAGCCTAAACCCTAAACCCTAAACAGCTCTTGGCTTGGGATCTAGGAATTGCAGTTCTCCGGATGCACAAGTTACTTTCCAGGTCTGTCTAGACTTAAGGGGTATAAGGAGGGAAGTTTGTAAGAAACCCTTAATCTTATTCCCCTATGTAGCCCCTGTGTACCCCATGTATGCACCTTATATAGTCCTGTTCTACCCAAGTAGCTGCAAGTGAGGGTTTAGGGGGTCTAGGGCTTAGTGTTTACGGGGTCTAGGGTCGAGCGTTGAGGGCTTAGGGGAGTCGAGGACTGCGGGCCTACAGCTAGAACCCTAGAGCGCTCTTCTTCCGCCTTGCAAGGTCCATAGCCAGCCTGCTTTGTGTAAAACATTGGGGGCTCCCCCTTGTGTGCGCACTGAAGTTCTTAGATTCCTTACAAAGGAGGCCCCCTCGTAACCCTAAGCCCTAACCCTAAACCCGAAGCGCAAAACCCTGAATATCCCTAAACCCTGAACTTCCCTAAACCGACCCTAAACCCAATCCCGATGCCTCTAAACCCTAAACCCTAAACCCTAAACCCTAAACCCTAAACCCTAAACCCTAAGCCCTAAGCCCTAAGCCCTAAACCCTAAACCCTAAACCCTAAACCCTAAGCCCTAAACCCTAAACCCTAAACCCTAACCCCCCCCAACAAAAAAAAATGATGAGAGAGCGAAGTCTCTCCGATGGCAAGGCCGGCAGCTGCGAGGTTCCCGTTTCAGGTGGGGAACTCCCAGCTTCCCCCCCCCCCCCCCCAGCAAGCTTAGGGTTTAGGGTTTAGGGGTTTAGGGGTTTAGGGTTTAGGGTTTAGGGTTTGGGGTTTAGGGTTGAGGGTTTAGGGTTTTTCTTCCCACATAGTACTTATTGCCACTGCCCGGCAAGTTGGGTGTTGCTGCAAGTCTTTGGTTTCTTCTCTGGCAATTTCACTCGCTTTCGGTGGTTGGGTTCGAGTTGAGGGTATTTTTGCCCAGGGTCCTGAAGGGGGAGAATCCACTGTAAGACTACCAAATTGAATCACTTCCTTTTGAAATCACCCCTCCTCCCCCTAGAAGGATGCCCCACGTAATGGGGAGGCCTTGCAAGGGTCCTCGAGTCGTGCCGACCTTAGGGGTTCGAGAATGCCCAGCCAGGACAGGGAGTAGGTCCTTTTTCCTTTCTTTAGGGTTGGGGTTCCCTTACAATCCCCTTAAAGCCCAAAAATGGCACCCTGTTTATTCCTTTCTTTAGGGTTGGGGTTCCCTAAAAATCCCCTTCAAACCAAACAGGGGCACCCTCTTTTTTCCTTTCTTTAGGGTTGGGGTTCCCTAAAAATCCCCCTCAAAACCAAAAAAGGGCACCCTCTTTATTCCTTTCTTTACCCTAAAAATCCCCTTAAACCCCAAAAAGGGCACCCTCTGTATTCCTTTCTTTAGGGTTGGGGGTTCCCTAAAAATCCCCTTAAAACCTGTTTATTCCTAGGTTGCTCCCGGGTCTCGAGCCAGGAGAGGTGCAGCCGACAGTGGAGGAGAAAGAGGAAGCGAGGAAGGCGGGCTTGAAATGTTGGGGCTGAGGTTGGCTCTCTGGGGGTGGGGCCACCTAGTCCCAAGCCTCAAAGCCCCCTACTGCGCTACACAAAGACTCAGTTGCAGCTCATTTTTTCCCGGGGCTAGTACATTCAGCACCAGTCAATAAGCAAGCCATGACAAGCCAAGAAGAAACGATGTCTGAGCACCACCAGGGCAGCTCTCTAAATCGGAGTCCGTTTTTTTATTTTTTTGTTGAGGGGGGGGGGGGGGTTGGCATTCAAATTCTATGGGGACCCCACAAAAAATGGAACTTTTGAGAGCTACCCAATGGACATTGTAAGTCGCAAACCCTTGTGTTGGGGTCGGAATAAGTACTACTTGGCTCCATCACCCTCGTTTGCCGAATTTTTCCAAGGTGGTGAATCCATCGTTCTGTTGTGAATCCATCGTAATTTGCAGTGTTTCGTGCACGTGACATGCCTAGAACATCATTATTTTAGACACTTCGTGGCTTCGCTGCGTGCCAATGGCCAAAGCATCCAAGTTAATCGTCATGTGCAGTCTTTCCTGCACATGACACGCCTAAAAAATCGGTATTTACGGCGCTTCCTGGCTTCGTTGCGTGCCAATGGCCAGAGCATCCATGCCCGCACGATGATAACGTCCGTGTTACCAGAGCATCCATGTCCGCACGATGAGTTCGAAAAAAGGGAAAATCTTTCCCAGCAAAAATACCGAGTTTTTGCTGTTTTTGTTCAAAAATACAAAAAAATTTCTTTGCCATTAGGACCTTTTTTTACCCTTCCACTTCCTCACCCGTAACTTGCACAGGAAATAACCGTTCCTAAAAATGTAACCAAAACCTAGCCAAGAGTACATTTTTCGCATCCTCTGCAGTGTTGCAACATGCTCTGCTCTTCTCTGCAAGCACTTCATGCCGCTCATGGCGCGGCAAACGAAGTACATGGTGCCTACTACTAGTATTCCCTTATGGTCCCTTTTTACTTCTAGTACAATAACCCCCAAAGCCCTATTCGATCCATTAAGGCCCCTTTTCGTTCTACTATAATAACCCCCCAAAAACCCTATTCCAATTATTCGGGAGGCCCTACAAACCCCCCCCCCCCCCCCCCCCCCCAAAAAAAAAAAAAAAGAAAAACAAAAAAAGCCGTATTCTAATTTATCAAGACCCTAAACCCTAAACCCTAAAACCTAAACCCTAAACCGTAAACACTAAACCCTAAACCCTAAACCCGAAGCCCTAAAGCCTAAACCCTAAACCCTACATTACGCAAAGCACAGGGCGCTGAGGAGGAGCCGGCGGTGGAGCCCGAACCGGTGGCCGAAGAAGACGCCGAGGCTCGCGGGGGCTCTGGGGAATGCGACCCCTAAACCCTAAACCCTAAACCCTAAACCCTAAACCCTAAACCCTAAACCCTAAACCCTAAACCCTAAACCCTAAACCCTAAACCCTAAACCCTAAACCCTAAACCCTAAACCCTAAACCCTAAACCCTAACCCTAGCTTTGGACCAGGGCTTTCGTCTGTGAGGGTTTCGGGGCCTTGTAGGGTTTTTGTGGGGCTGTTACGGGGCTTTTCTGGGGCCCAAGAGTTTGGATTTGGGCCCCAAGGTCTTACTTCAAGGCCTGCAGGTACGACATGTTTAGGGTTTAGGGTTCAGGGTTCAGGGTTCAGGGTTCAGGGTTCAGGGTTCAGGGCATGATAAGTTATATTCCTATTCCTATTCTTGTTCGTCTTTTCTTCTGCATTTTCTTGTTATACATAGATATAGACATATACCTTGCTCAAGAAACGGGCGGCCAGAGCCTCTTGAATTATCATTGGCCCGAAGTTCCAAGGTTGCGCAAGAGGCGGAGGAGGACGAGCAGGCGGGCAGAGGGGAATCTTCCAATTAGGGGGTTTAGAGTTTAGGGTTTAGGGCTTAGGTTTACGGGTTTAGGGTTAGGGTTTAGGCTTCAGGGTTTAGGGTTCAGGGTTTAGGGTTTAGGGTTTAGGGTTTGGGGTTTAGGGTTTAGGTGTTAGGGTTTAGGGTTTAGGTTTTTAGGGTTTAGGGTTTAGGGTAGGGATTCAGGGTTCGGGTTTACAGGTTACGGGCTTACTATAGCCCCCTTTCTTTTGGTATTTATATAAACCCAGGTGAGTATCCAGTCATATTTGTGTCAAGGTTCTAAGGGAGTATAGCTTAGGGCTTAGGGGTTAGTAGGTTTCAGGGTGGAGCTTGAGATTTTGCGATTGTAGGATTTAGAGCTTGGGTGACGAAGGCGCTGGGCAAGTGACCTTTCACCCTTCGTGATCCTTTGCACCCTCTCGTAAACCAAGCACCCGAAATCCTGAATCCCTGGGCTTTAAGGCTTCTAAGGGTTTCAGGATCCCAGGGTTGATCATATGATACTCGCAGTACAATCCAAACGGGAGCAAGCAAGCATGCCTCGCAATCGAACAAGAACTCCACTCTGTCTTTGTGCCCGAGGTTAGTGCGATGTTGGGATGTTCCCCCTTATACTAACAGTCCTTAATAGGGATTAGACTATATTCCCTATGAAGGCCTGCTAGCACAAGGGGGAGCATCTCAAGCGCCAGAAACCATAACCTAAGTCCTTTGAAAGCAGTCCGGCTGTTTTGCTGAACTCCACACATCTTACCTTGGGGACAAAATGGACCCTGAAAGGTGTAGACTTTAGGGACCATCTTCGGATTACCTCGTAGCTTTTTCTTCGAGATCCTTCCAGTCGATTTAGGTCTACATGCCACAGAAGGAATTACGGCAGCACAGGGCATACGATCTCAGTTTTACACCCAAACCCTAAACCCGAAACCCTAAGACCGGGGAATCCCTTATGAACCTGTACTACATGTACAAGGGCGCTTGGTACTGCGGGGTCAACTGGAAGTATTTCGGGGAGAAGCACGCGGAGAGGGCGGCGGAGATGAAGCGGAAGTACCTGGGCGAAAGAAACCTTGCCCGCCGATGGCAGCTTCAGTTACGTGGACTTCGAGAACAAGTTCATGCGGGACGTGCTCTGCGGGTGACGCTATCGCCCGTTCGCAAACCCTAAGGGTCCATGTACCTATATAGTATATACCTGGGCCCTAAAGCTACTATATGGGAACCCCTTTAATCCCTTCCCCCTAATATAAAAGGCCCCCCCCCCCCCCCCCCCCCCCCCCGCAGTATAAAGACCCCCCAAAACCCCCAAAGGGGTTTTAGTAATAGGGGGGTTTCTTACCATTTGTCCGAACAAAACAACCAGTCGTTCTAGCTTGCTGGCTCAGCCATAGAGCAGGTTTCAAGTTTTAGGCCTAAACGAGTTTCAGGCTTCCCCGCCCCATAATTCTGTAGAGATATTAAAAGGGACGACTGCCGGACCGGGTTTTGGGGCCAGAGGGATTTTTATATTAGGGGGGTATTAATATTAGGGGGAACGGATTAAGGCCCAAATAGATACTATTTAGGTACATGGACCCATAGGGAAAGTTCGGAAAGGGACACGCGGCTGTGCTGGAGCTTGGCACGTCGGAAGGCGTACGCCGTCCGCGCGCTTTTGCCCCCGGAAGTGCTTACTGGACGAAATCCAAAAGCCAAAGCCCTAAACCCCAAACCCCAAACCCTAAACCCTAAACCCTAAACCCCCCAACCCTTAACCTAATCAGGCTTTGCTGGCTTGGGGCCCAGCCGTAAGCCCCAAGCCATGAAAAAACCTAAGGAAAGTACCCGAGGCCTTGATTTCTCGGGTTTAGGGTTTAGGGTTTAGGGTTTAGGGTTTAGGGTTTAGGGTTTAGGGTTTAGGGTTTAGGGTTTAGGGATATGAGCGCTCCCCTGAATTCATCGGGGACATCATTGCAAACTCGGCGCTGAACACCTTTTGCAGTCCTGAGCCCAAACCCTAAACCCTGAGCGCCAAGCCCCTGAAAGCGCAAGCCCCTCAATCCGTAAAACACCGCACAGCCGAAAACTCCAAAACCCAAAAACCTGAACCCCCCAAACCTGTAAACCCAAAACCCCGTAATCCCCAAACCCCAAATCCTAAACCCTAAACCCTAAACCCCTAAACCAAAACCCCCAAATCCGCAAACCATACATCCTAAACCCTACACCCTAGACCCAAAACCCTAAACCCGAAACCCTTATCCCTAAACCCTAAACCCTAAACCCTTAACTGTACCCTGTCAGGAGGCGGCGGCCTCGTCAGCCCTGTCGGAGCCTGTCGAGGCGAGCGCCTTGTGTGGGTTGAGGCTTTGGGGTTTAGGGTTTAGGGTTTAGGGTTTAGGGGTTCGGGGTTTAGGGTTTGGGTTTTGGGGTTTTGGGTTTGGGGTTTAGGGGTTTAGGTTTAGAGTCGGGTTAGGGGTTTGGAGTTTGGGGTTCAGGGTTTGGGGTGTGGGGTTTGGGTTTTGTGGTTTGGGGTTTGGGGGTTTGGATTTTGGGGTTTAGGGTTTAGGGTTTGGGGTTTGGGGTTTAGGTTTTTAGGGTTTAGGATTTGGGTTTTGGGGTTTAGGGTTTGGGGTGTTGGTGCTTAGGGTTTAGGGTTTGGGTTTTGGGGCTTGGGGTTTGGGGTTTAGGGTTTGTTGGGGTTCGGGGTTCGGGGGTTTAAGGTTTGGGTTTTGGGGTTTAGGGTTTAGAGGTTTGGGTTTTTGGGTTTAGGGTTTGGAGTTTAGGGGTTTGGGTTTAGAGTCGGCTTTTGGGTTCAGGGTTAAGGGTTTAGGTTTGGGGTTCGAGGTTTTGAATTCGTGTTTGGGGTTTTGAGTTTAGGAGTTTGGGGTTTGGGGGGTGTTGGGCTGTTGGGCTGTTGGGCTGTTGGAGTGTTGGGGTGTTGGGGCTTGGGGCGCACGGAGATTTTCATATTTTCTTCAAAGTCAACAACCACAAGCCACTATGAAATCAATGACCCCAAGTCACAAAAGTACTGCGCCTGCCACGAAAAAGGCACTTGTAGCGGAGCCCTTCCTCCGGGTACCTGTCGTAGGCGCCGCGAAATAGCCCTAAACCCTAAACCCTAAACCCCGAACCCTAAACCCCAAAGCCTCCTAGACCCTAAACCCTAAACCCTAAACCCTGAACCCTAAACCCTAAACCCGAAACCCGAAACCCGAAACCCGAAACCCGAAACCCCATCCCCAAAGCCCCAAACCCCAGTGTAGGGATTGTGGGCTTAGAACGTCGAGTTGAGGATAACGAGTTGATGCATGCCCTTATCGGGCTTCCAAGGTCAGGCCAGTACATTGTGCAGAGGCCCTAGGATTTAGGGTTTAGGGTTTAGGGTTTAGGGGCGGAGTTCGAAGTACCCTACCCTAAACCCTAAACCACAAACGTTACACCGCGCACCCCGACAACCTTGAAGCCATTCCTGCGCACCACCTTCAAGCAGCTCTTGAAACACGATCTACTCTAAACCTTAAATCCTAAACTCTAACCCCTAAGCCTACCCTAAGCCCTAAACCCTCAATCTTAAACCCTGAACCTAGACTAGCCCAACCAACCCCCTAACCTCCAATCGCTTGCGGATTTCAGAGCCCTGAGGCTGAGGCAGAAGAGTCCGAGGCAGAGGCAGAGTCAGAGGCAGAGGCAGAGGAGAACGACAAGGCCCCGAAGTTTAGGGTTTATAGGGGTTAGAGGGTTTAGAGGGTTTAGAGGGTTTAGAGGGTTTAGAGGGTTTAGAGGGTTTAGAAGGTTTAGAGGGTTTAGAGGGTTTACAGGGTTGAAAGGATTTATAGGGTTTATGGGGTTTAGAGGGTTTAGAGGGTTTAAAGGGTTCAGGGTTTAGGGTCTAAGTTTTTCGGGGTTTAGTGTTTACGGTTTAGGGGGTGTTGGGGTTTGGGGGCGGATAGGCAGTGATAAGTTGGGTCTGTAGGTGCTTCGGGTTCAAGGATTTATTGAAGGTTGCGCAGGGCATGTAGGGTTGTACGAATAACTTAAGGTTTATAGGGCTTGGAGGCTTGTGCCGAGGATAGAGGGTGTTAGGGTAGTGAGGGTTAGAGCGTTCAGGTTTGGGATATTGCGAGAGTAAAGGAGGGGGAGGTTGTTCTGAGGTTTGGAAGCGGGGGGGCCGGAGGGGGTGCTGGTGTAGAGCTCTTACCCCCACACCTCCCAGGTCTCAACCCTAAGCCTAAACACCAAACCCGCAAACCCTCGAGCCTCAACCCTAAACCCGAAACCCTAAATCCCAAAGCCTCCTTCCCGGCCCAAGATCCCAACAAAAAGAAAGGAGCCCGAAAACGCGGCTGAGAAGCAAGGCAATTCCCAGGCTCTGTAGGGTTTGTTTAGGGTTTAGGGTTTAGGGTTTAGGGTTTAGGGTTTAGGGTTTAGGGTTTAGGGTTTAGGGTTTAGGGTTTAGGGTTTAGGGTTTCGGGCCACCTCAGCCTGAAACCTTGCAACAGTGCCCAGATCTGGGCCCCAAATATGAAGGAGCTCAGAAGAAGGTACCATGATATAGGGAAGCCTCAGCCGCCTAGACTAAACCCCTAGGGGCCCCCGAACGCTAGACTCTGAACCTGCAAGGGTTTAGGGTTTAGGTTTAGGGTTTGGGGTTTAGGGTTTAGGGTTTAGTGTTTAGGGTTTAGGGTTTAGGGTTAAACCCCAAACTCCGGCCGAGAGGTCCCAGCTGAGGGCCCCGACTCCCAGGAAGAAACGGCGGTGACAGAGGCGGCCAAGGGCCACACATGTCGCTCCCAAACCCTAAACCCTAAACCCTAAACCCCAAACCCCAAACCCTAAACCCTAAACCCTAAACCCTAAACCCTGACTCCGGGGTTTGGGGCATTGAAGGTGTCCTAATGCCATGCGCTCCAACCACCATTTTCCTGTGGTTGGGGTCCGGCTTAGCTGAAGCGCCCGCCCACCCAACTTAAGACCTTCAGGGTTTAGGGTTGAGGGTTTAGGGTTTAGGGTTTACGGTTTAGGGTTTAGGGTTTAGGGTTCGCCGAAGGCTTTTCACGGGGTGTTGCATGGCTTTAAAGGCCAACATTGACCCCCGAAGGCCAAACATTGCCTTGGGCACGGCGTCGGGGGCAGTGGCGGTTTAGGGTTTAGGGTTTAGGGTTTAAGGTTTGGGGTTTAGGGTTTAAGGTGTGGGGTTTAGGGTTAAGGGTTTAAGGTTTGGGAGGTCGGGGGTAATTCTGCTGGTCGTAGGAAGGTTCTGATGCACAATACACAAGCCCGAGACCCTAAAACACGCCTCTGGTATGTATTCCCAAGAGTTGCCGTTTAGCTCCCCTATAGGCATGGGACAAGTAAGGCCGAATGCAAACCCTCAGCCCGGAAGCCACGAAGACCATCTCATGAACCTAAGGCCAGGACATATCTTCTTGAAGCTTTCCAAGATGCACAGTAGTGCCCTTATTCCTTTCTCTGTTTTTTACTTTCTGTGGGGGGTGGGGGGGTGGGGGGGTGGGGTGGGGTTAGGTTCCCTTCATCAAAACACTTTAAGCAAACAAAGGGGGCGCCCCTTTGTCAGTCGTAGGTCACTGGGCAACCTAGGCTTAGAAGCCCCAATTTATCTGCCCTTTAGGGTTTAGGCTTTAGGCTTTAGGCTTTAGGGTTAAGGGTTTAGGGGCCTCGCCACGCCCCAGCTTGACAGGACGACGCCAATGAGAACGAGCTGCTTCCTTAGATTGATAAAGCTGGGTTGTGCTTTTGGGATATTGTTAAATTTCCCTTCTTCCCTTATAAGGTAACCTAGTCATAAATCATGTGCAAAGGGTTTAAAGAACAACTCAGAAAGCTGAGCCGGTGGTGTTTGTTGGGGTCTAGCTACTCGTTCCGAAATAGGAGTTGTGTACCTTATATCCCCCTAGAATGCTCTTGCAGGGTTTTTTTAAATATAGGGTTTCTATCCTCACTAAGGGTCCCCTATGTTAAATTACTCGTTTTAGGGCTAATATAGGGAGAGCCTATCCTCATTCCCAACGAAGAGCCAGAAAGTCTCGGGATTAGGTTTGTGCAGTTTGTAGTCCTGCACAGTCAACATACCCTAAACCCTAAACCCTAAACCCTAAGCCCTAAACCCTAAACCATAAGCTAAACGGGGGTTGGGAGTTTTCATGTTTAGGGGGGTGGGCTTCATAGTCCAGCAAGGAGCACGTCACCGTTTTTGGCCGACAACATCCCTTACTTGGTTCAGGGATTCAAGATTCCTTGACATGTCACAGGGACCCAACTATGAATTTCAGGAAGTTTCCTAAACCCGAAACCCGAAACCCTAAACCCCTAAACCCTAAACCCCTAAACCCTAAACCCTCTCAGCAGGGAGCGGGCGTGGTCTGAGAGGTTGGGTTGTAGCTCCAGAAGGCAGCGGCGCATACATGGGGCGCTCTGGGGGGATGGGCCCTGGGGGGGCTAAATCAGCCCGAGAATTAGGGTCCTGAGAAGAGAGAACGAGAGAACGAGAGAAAGAGAGAAAGAGAGAAAGAGAGAAAGAGAGAAAGAGAGAAATAGAGCCTGCAAACAACAGAGGCGCCCTTTGTTAGAGCAAACCCACCCCCGGCTGTATGGCTTTGGACCCTAAACCCTAAGCCCTAAACCCTAAACCCTAAAGGCTGCGGGTGCTTCGGTGCAACTCGCCCAGGTGGCAGGTCGTCACGAAGGTCAAGGAGAAGAAGCCGGCTACTGGATTTCATCTGACCCCAATTTGGGGGTTTACGATATCAACGGTTTAGGGTTGAGGGTTGAGGGTTGAGGGTCGAGGGTTGAGGGTTTAGGGTTTAAGGGTACCTTATTGGGGGGTCCATATTATGAGGGAATCCTACTAATATTGGGGTCTGTATGAGGGGTCCCTTATTTTCGTAAACCCCACTTTTGGTGCAGTAGAGCTTTGTGGCCATGGTGGGTCATAGGGGCATGTGTTTTTGGCGAGGCTTAACTCTAGGGTTTAGGGTTTAGGGTTTAGGGTTTAGGGTTTAGGGTTTAGGGTTTAGCTTGTTTTGTTGAGGGTTTTTGTGCTCCCCGCGCCCTGAGCCCCCTTGCTATTCCAAGGGTTCCATACCGGCTCATGGTGGGAAAGCGGGAAATATGCAAGCAAGTTACACGTACAAGGCCTAAGGCCCAGAATCCTCCAACCCCTAAACTACTGAGCCTACGTATACCATACAACCCTAAACCCTAAGCTATAAGCCTCATCAACTATCCCGACATAGGAAGCCTGGTGCCCTTGAATCAACCCCGCAAAGCACCTAGGATGCCCCGTAGTACCCTTATTCCTTTTTTTTTTTTTTTTTTTTTGGAGGGGGGGGGGGGGGTTTAGGTTCCCTTGTAAACCCCTTTTAAGCAAAAAAGGGGGCACCCTTTTGAAGCACCCTTATTCCCTTTTTTGGGGGGGTTTCGGTTCCCTTATAAACCCCCTTTTAAGGCAAAAAAGGGGGCACCCTGTTTAAGCTTAGGCTACTGGGCAGCCTAGTCACCTACATCAAGAGGAGCATATCAAGCCCTTCAAGCCCTCAACTCGGGCCGAAAAGCCCAGGGTTTAGGGTTTAGGGTTTAGGGTTTAGGGTTTAGGGTTTAGGGATCCTATTTAAGCATTTCTTCAATATTCCAGGAATAAGCAGCCCTGAGCCCTCAACTGACGAGCAAACATCTCGCTTGCATCAACGGCCCGGAACCCAAAAGCCCGAAAGCACGAAGCCCTAAACCCCCAGGAGTTGGGCAATTATAAGCCCCAAACCCGCCCCCCCCCTCCCCCCCCCCATGGCCCCTAGACCCTACACCCCGAACCTCAAGCCCAAACCCCAACCACAAGCCCCAAACCCTAAACCCTAAAACCCTAAACCCCTAAACCCCTAAAACCCTAAACCCTAAAACCCTAAACCCCAAAACCCCTAAAACCTTAAACCCCTAAACCCCCCCTCTCCCCCCCCCCCCCCCCTAAACCCTAAACCCTAAACCCTAAACCCTAAACCCTAAACCCTAAAGGCCTGTGCCCAGGCTCCCCGGCCGGATATGCCTCCATCTCCGCAGTGGGAGCGGCCGCAGGCCCAGGGTTTAGGGTTTAGGGTTTAGGGTTTAGGGTTTAGGGTTTAGGGTTCAGGGTTCAGGGTTCAGGGTTCAGGGTTCAGGGTTTAGGGTTCTTCCGAAGCTTTCGGCGCGGGGTTTTGGGCTATTTTTCAAGTTTGGGGTTTGGGTTGTGGGGTTGAGGGGTTTAGGATCTAGTTTTTCGGGGCTTCGGGCATAGGGTTCAGGTTTTTGGTTTTGGGGTGTAGGGCCTGTAGGGTTTAGGACACGCTGGACGCAGAAGCTGCTACACTATTCCGACCAAAGCCCACACCCGCAATGTCCAAGCCCCCTCTGATTCCCATTTCCTTCCCAATGCCCTCTCACACGGATGCGCGTGTAGAAACTTGGGGTAACATTTTGCATGCTTAGAGGTCTTAGCTGCTTCGATACGCGCGTGCCGGCGTTCCGTACGCGCGTGCTGGAAACTTGCGTCTCCAGCACGCACGTGCTGAAATCAAGAGCAATTCTGCACGGAAAGGGAACGTCCCCATGCGTTTTCAGGCCCTCTAAGAACGCACAGGAACATGGCCAACTATAACTGTGGGAGCGAGCCCCTAAAGCCTAAACTCACTCACAAGACCCTAAATCTGATGAAGAGGCTCCAGGTGCTTCCCTGAATCCTAAACCCGAAAGCTCACGTGCGTTTTCCAGGCCTCCAGAAGCGCACAGAGCCTTTTTGGACGGAGCTTAAGGGTCATTGGAGGGAAACGGAGGGGAGGGGAGGGGAACGGGAGGGGAAGGAGCGAACTGTGGGAGAGAGCCCCTAAACCCTAAACTCGAAACACAAGTACCAGTGCGTTTTACCACCTCCTAGAAACGCACACGAGCGCCGCGTCGCTTTATATGGACCTGGAACAGGCTGCGTGCCGAGGGGGGTCAGCGGCCACGTGCCGGACCGCGTCCCGAGACGCGCGTGCCGCGTGTCGTGCCGAACGGTTGCTAAGTTAGAGGTACTTAAACTCAACAAGGAATAGAAGCTTGAACCTTTAATACTATCCCAACCATGAACTAGGACACATGTGCAGCGTGCATATGTGTATGTATAGATACAGTCTCTATATGCATGCAGTCATGCCTACATCTACAGAAGTAACATCGGGGTCGGAATAATTTCGAATCGTATTCCCTTATGGCCCCTACACACACCGAGACAGACATGCATGGTGGGCACTGTTCGCCGCCTGAGGGGCGAGGGGGGGCGTGTAGGCCCGATTCCCTAAACATCCCCAGCCGGCACCCCTCTTGGAAATTCAGTATTGAAACTTTCCTTCTCCATGTGCTGCACTCTGACTCCCTAAGACCGGCAAAAGAAGCCCTGTCCCCAAATCCCTGAACCCCAAAGATCCCTTGAAACCCCGAAACCCTCAAAACCCTCATGACCTCCAAACCCGAAACGCCAGTAAGTCCCGAAACAGGAGCTAGAGATAGAGCTTCAGAGTCAAGAGTGAACAGATGCACGGGAAAGCCTGGATGTTGGGGTCTTTAGGGCAGTTTCTAGACCAGATTGAATGTGTCCGTGAAAGGGCGGTTATAATATTATGGGTGATCCTGTGAAGTGAGATGGAAACCAGAGAGTGAGTCACCCAGTTGTTGCACTTCATTCATAACATTATTACTGCGGCCCCAAACCCTCAACCCTACCCTAAACCCTAGACCCTATGAAGCCTATAAAGCCTATAAAGCCTATAAACCCTATAAACCCTATAAACCCTATAAACCCTATAAGCCCCATAAACCCTATAAACCCTATAAACCCTACAAACCCTACAAACCCTATAAACCCTATAAACCCTATAAACCCTATTAACCCTAAACCCCTCTTTCGTAGAATGCCAGGTTGCGGAGACTCCCTGGCCTCGGCGTGCATTTGCCCCTCGGCTCCCTAGGCTTTAAACGCAAGGGGGGGTTCGGAAAATTAGGGTTTAGGGTTTAGGGTTTAGGGGTTCAGGGTTTAGGGTTTAGGGGTTAGGGGTCAGGGGTTAGGGTTTAGGGTTTAGGGTTTAGGGTTTAGGGTCAGGGTTTTGGGTTTTGGGTTTTGGGTTTTGGGTTTGGGGTTTGGGGTTTTGGGTTTAGGGTTTAGGGGTTTAGGGTTTAGGGGTTAGGGGTTTAGGGTTAAGGGTTTAGGGTTTAGGGTTTAGGGTTTAGGGTTTAGGGTTTAGGGTCAGTGTTTAGGGTTTATGGTTTGGCGCTCAGGGTTTTGGGGTTTAGGGTTTGGGGGATGGGAGGCATTCTACGGGCTTGCGGGCCCAGTGGCACCTCTTTACCCCTATTTTGGTTTTGGGTTCCCTTACCAAAGGACGGGCACCCTGACCATAATATGGTTACTAGGCTCTAAAAAGGTGTTTGTGGTGCTGCAATAGACACCCCAAACCGTATTCAAATTGTTAAGGCCTCCGAAATTACGCCCCTTCTTCCGTGTTTGGGATTGGCAGGTTCAGGTTTTTGGGTCCTTTATCGACTCGAAGAGGTAAACAAAGAGCACTATTTTCTCTTCCCAGGCCGCCCCGGGATCGAAGAGGTTGCTCAGAATCAGCCAAGCTACTACGCAGAGAGGGTTTAGGGATTTCGGTCTAAACCCGGAGCCTCAAAGAAGGCCCTAAACCCGAACCCCGGAGAAGACAAAAACAAACAAATTAAACCCTAAACCCACAACCCTAAATTGGCACGTTGCAGGAAGCTTCCGAGGAAGCCCCGAGAAAGGAGGAAGACAGCGATCAGGCAACTTATCCCTAAACCCCACACCCTAAGTTCAGCCCTTCATGCTTCTAGGGCTTTTGGGGGCTTTAGGCTCCTTCACTCTGAAGTATGGGCCTTTGGGTCGAGTAGGGTATACAGGAGGTATATAATACCGGGTCCCCTTTCTGAGGGCCCAAGTTAGTGGAGACCATGTAACTACGCAAAGACACAGGGCTGCCGTTTTGGGATTTCCGGTTTGGGGGTTTGGAGTTTTGGGGTCTGGGGGAATGGTGAAGCCTGCTATCTTCTCAGTCCACAAAGCCCTAAACCTGTAGGTACAGTGCAAGTTCACCCAACGCCACATGGAGATCTTTGCCCAACAGCCCACTTCAGGCCATGGGTTTGTGGAAGCCCCTCAGCACCCTAAACCCTAAACCCTAAACCCTAAACCCTAAACCCTAAACCCTAAACCCTAAACCCTAAACCCTAAACCCTAAACCTTTGTCCCGCGTTGGCGCCAGATACCGACAAACTTGGAGGAGCTGTCTACGCAGGACCTCGTCGCTTCCGCCTCAGGGTTTGGGGTTTCGGGTTTAGGGTTTAGGGTTTAGGGTTTAGGGTTTTAGGGTTAGGCCGGGGAGGGGCGGCACATGGTTCTCAAGTCCGAGCATTCGCTAGTCAAGCAGCTTGTCAAGCGTTGGAATAAAAACCCACCCACCCAAGAAACCCATAACATTGAGAAAATACAAAGTTCACTCAATACATTCCCAGTAGGCTTAAAGCTCAAGGTCCAGTTGGCCCAAAACGCGAAATCTAACTCTCAAACTTCCTCACATGATGGATGGGAATAGGGAGGGTTGGGAAGAGGGGTGGGGGGGTCCAGTTGGCCCAAAACCCGAAATCGGGAAGGGGGGGGGGTGGGGGTGTGGTGGGAAGGGTGGGGGGGGGGGGGGTGGGGGGGGGGGGGGGGGGGGGGTGGGGGGGGGGTGGTGGGGGGCCGTGGGGGGGGTGGGGGCGGGTGGGGGGGGGGGGGGGGGAACCCACCAGAAGAAAACAAAAAAATGTGCCGACGAAGGGCGTCAGGATTTAGGGCCCAGCAGGGGGGGAAAAAACAATATGCCGACGAAGGGGGTCAGGGTTTAGGGCCCATTAGGGGGGAAAAAAACAATATGCCGACGAAGGGCGTCAAGGTTTAGGGCCCACCAGGGGAAAAAAAAAATATGCCGACGAAGGGCGTCAGGGTTTAGGGCCCACCAGGAGGGAAAAAAACAATATGCCGACGAAGGGGGTCAGGGTTTAGGGCCCATTAGGGGGGAAAAAAACAATATGCCGACGAAGGGCGTCAAGGTTTAGGGCCCACCAGGGAAAAAAAAAATATGCCGACGAAGGGCGTCAGGGTTTAGGGCCCACCAGGGGGGAAAAAAACAATATGCCGACGAAGGGCGTCTGGGTTTAGGGCCCACCAGGAGGGAAAAAAACAATATGCCGACGAAGCGGGTCAGGGTTTTGGGCCAACCAGGGGGGAAAAAAAACAATATGCCGACGAAGGGCGTCAGGGTTTAGGGCCCACCAGGGGGAAAAAAAACAATATGCCGACGAAGGGCGTCAGGGTTTAGGGCCCATCAGGGGGAAAGAAAAACAATATGCCGACGAAGGGCGTCAGGGTTTAGGGCCCACCAGGGGAAAAAAACAATATGCCGACGAAGGGCGTCAGGGTTTAGGGCCCACCAGGGGAAAAAAACAATTTGCCGACGAAGGGCGTCAGGGTTTAGGGCCCACCAGGGGGGAAAAAAACAATATGCCGACGAAGGGCGTCAGGGTTTAGGGCCCACCAGGGGGAAAAAAATCAATATGCCGACGAAGGGCGTCAGGGTTTAGGGCCCACCAGGGGAAAAAAAAAAATATGCCGACGAAGGGCGTCAGGGTTTAGGGCCCACCAGGAGGGAAAAAAACAATATGCCGACGAAGGGGGTCAGGGTTTAGGGCCCACCAGGGGGAAAAAAAACAATATGCCGACGAAGGGCGTCAGGGTTTAGGGCCCATCAGGGGGAAAGAAAAACAATATGCCGACGAAGGGCGTCAGGGTTTAGGGCCCACCAGGGGAAAAAAAACAATATGCCGACGAAGGGCGTCAGGGTTTAGGGCCCACCAGGGGGGAAAAACACAATATGCCGACGAAGGGCGTCAGGGTTTAGGGCCCACCAGGGGGGAAAAAAAACAATATGCCATATGCCGACGAAGGTCATTAGGGTTTAACTATACATAGTAAGAGAGGGTTTAGGGTTAGGCTGGGGAGGGGCGGCACATGGTGATGATATTGTTTTCTAGGGTTTGCTGGACCTATAGGGGTTCGGTTATTGGGGGCGGGTATTGCGGTTAGGTTGGGGCCGATGAGGGTGAAGACCCCATGCTTCGTTCCATCCTCAGCAGTGCTGGGGGTTTAGGGTTTAGGGTTTAGGGCTTAGGGTTTAGGGTTTAGGGTTTAGGGTTTAGGGTTTAGTGTTACTAGCACGACGTACATCTCCAAACCCTGAACTGTAACCTCGGGGCAGCCCAAAACCCTACGTCTTCATGCTGAAAACGACTTGTCTTTAAAAAGAACTCGAAAAAAACAAGTGCCTAAATCCTACACCCCAGTGCTTGAGTCGCAAGGCCTCAACCCTGAACCCTAAGCCCTACACGGCCCGAAGCCCGAAACCTTGAAACCCCGAAGCCAAACCCGAAACCCGAAACCCTAAACCCTAACCCTAAACCCTAAACCCTAAACCCTAAACCCTAAACCCTAAACCCTAAACCCTAAACCCTAAACCCTAAACCCTAAACCCTAAGCCCTAAGCCCTAAACCCTGTACCCTGAACGAACCTCGACTTGAGGCGCTGCTCCAGCGGCCGAGCCTGCGAGGGCAGCTCATACGGTCCCTTGGACTTTGGTTTAGTGTTATGGGCCTGGGGTTTAGGGTGTAGGGTGTAGGGTGTAGGGTGTAGGGTTTGGGGCTAGGGTTTAGGGTTTAGGGTGCAGGGTTTGGGGTGCAGAGTTTAGGGTTTAGGGCTTTGGGTTTGAACTGAGCGTGAACGTCGTGTGAGGCAGGAATTCTTTGGTGGGTGTTTATATGGCCCCATATCTTGGTGAATACATACATAAATATGTATACACATATACATATACACAGAAAACCAATACATATCTATACATATCTACACGCATATATATATATATATACATATATATATATATATATATATTTTTTTCTACATGTAGAGATGTTTGTATTCGGTGTCCTTTTGAGGATGCTGCGAGGATTCTACCTAATTTGCCAGTTTCATGCGCATGGCGTTGGGGACTGCCGCTTAGTTCAACCTGCCCTTGGCGAGCGCTGCCGGTAGGACTCTGGAACACTTCATGCTTCCTCTTGTTGCTTAGGGTATAGGGTTTAGGGTTTAGGTTTTAGGGTTTAGGTTTTAGGTTTAGGGTTAGGGTGTAGGGTTTAGGGTTTAGGGTTTAGGGTTTGGGGTTTAGGGTTTAGGGTTTAGGGACCTTACTCTGACTATTTTCGGAGGGTTCAAATGGCCACAGGTGCAATGTCTCAAGGTCTATTGATTCCTTGTCCCTTCGGGGGTGTTTCCTTCCAAGTTCTCAACTCAGCATCTTTACTCCCTAGACGGTTTCAGGCGAGGAGCTTCCCTCATGAGAGTCGTTCATGGTGTCTTCCCGGATACAAATTTCGGGACGAGAGTGCTCAAGCGGGTGCATAAGACAGGAAGTTGCTGTCCCCCACCCAGGCTAAGCGTACTTGAAAAGAGGCTTCTTGCCAAAACCCTGAACCCAACAACCCTAAACCTTCCTTTCTACGACAGTGATGACTTTGTCATAGTGGTGCAACATTTTGCATGTTTAAGGGCACTTAAAAGTCAATAAAGAAGGAATAGAAAATACGATCCCAACCGTGAAGTAGATGATGACACCGGCCGAGGCGTGGCGTGCCCGTCCGGGAGCAACTCCTGCGCTGGTTTCAAGAGCTGCAGGCCCATATGGCAAATGGGCCAAAGGTTGTTAAGGGTTTTCAGGGTTTAGAGGGTTTAGGGTTTTCAGGGTTTTCAGAGTTTAGGGTTTTGGGTTTGGGGCTCAGGGCTTCGGACGTACGGCGCCTTTTTCACGGGGTATTCAGGGTAAGGTAGCCAAGTATACCCTAGACAGCTCAAAGCCCAACGCCTGGTTCAGGGCACAGGTACAACACTTGTTGGCCCAATAGCGACGGGTCCTACCAGAATTTAGTCAGTATGCCCCAAAGCCTATAGAAGCCCAATCGCAAATCCCTAAACCCAAAACCCTCAACGCCAAACCCTATTAAACCCTAAGCCTTAAGCTAAACCCTAAACCCTTAACCCTTAACCCTTAACCCTTAACCCTTAACCCTTAACCCTTTCCCTTAACCCTTAACCCTTGAAACCGCAGGCCTGGGTTATTTGAAAGAACTGGGACTCTGAGCGATCTCCATGATGACACAACCTAGTAGTAGAGTAGGTAGCCTTTAACCGTTTTGAATATAACCCCCTTAGAATCCCAAAGGTTAACCTTTAGTTCCCCCTGGTTTCTGGACAACTACCCTAAACCCTCAACCCTAATCCCTAACCCCTAAACCCTAAACCCTAAACCCTAAACCCTAAACCCTAACCACAAAGCCCTCAGGGCCATGCCCCATCTGCCAGCCCGGCGCCCGCGTCTACAGGCAGCGGCTCATTCTCGGAAGGTGTTGGGTTTGGGGTTTCGGGGTCTAGGGATCGGGGTTTAGGGTTTCGGGTTTGGGGTTTAGGGTTTGGGGTTTAGGGTTTGAGGTTTAGGGTTTGGGGCTTAGGGTTTTGGGTTTAGAGTTCGGGGTTGGGGTCAGGGTTTTAAACTCCTACACCCCTAAACCCCATTGTAAACCCTCAGCCCTCGTAAGTGCCGCGGATGCTGAGGCTGTTGACCGTGGTATCCGCCACGGTCGCAGCCTGCGAGGAAGAAAGGTTATACGCCCAGAATCCAGGTTTGCGACTTATCAAGGCTATCAGCGCAGCTGCTACGCTTGAGCCCCTGCCGTGGTTCTGCGACAGTCACTACTCACGATCCGAAGCACAAGATTT